>JZKD02S2156265.1:200393-233886 GCA_000966675.3 Picea glauca
AAAAAAAAAAAAAACCACCTAAATAATAATTATGACCTTAGTTAAATCTTGTAACATGAAGGGAATAAGAAATTTAATTTATTCAAATAATAATAATAATAATCAATCTGTTAGAACAAAATTTAAAAGAAAAAGGAGAATTAATGGTTTTATTATTATGATAATTTTAAAATATTAATTAAATGAGAAAAGGGAAAAAGGGGTTAATTTCCACACCTGCCTTTTGAGTTTTAATTAAAAAGGGGAAAGAGGGAAAATCTTAAAGTTTAGGAAACTAGGAAAAGAGGCAAACAAAAAGGGGAAAAAGGGGAACATAAAGGAAAAAGAGGAAAGTCAAACTTAGAAAAAGAATCTACCATTTAATAGATTTCTAATTTAAACTGAATTAGCAATTTAATAAAATGGAAAGCCTTTAAAACCTGTAAGGGAATTTGGGGACACCTAGGAGTGATTCTAGGAGTAACTCTAGGTGGGTGAGGGAAATAAGATAATTAACTAATTAAATAAATTAAATAACAAATGAATGTAGGGGATGGGGGACACTTGTATGGAGAGGAATTTTTAGGAATTTATTTTTAAAACTTTAATAAAATGAGATTTTAGGAAAGAAATGAAGTTCAAAACTCTATATAATGAAGGAGGGAGAAGGATGAAGGACCATCTTCTGTTTGTGTAATGTTACACTGCCGAAATATCTGCTTGACTGATTTACTTCTAGGAGTTGGGATACCCAGCTCAGAGAGGAGTGGTAGCTCAGCCTTGCAAGGCGATATGGGAGCTAGATGAAACCTTTGGATAGTGTGTGGAC
Organism: Picea glauca; assembly: GCA_000966675.3. NCBI lineage: Eukaryota > Viridiplantae > Streptophyta > Pinopsida > Pinales > Pinaceae > Picea > Picea glauca. The sequence continues at coordinate 201,202 of JZKD02S2156265.1, forward strand.
CCTTTGCGACTCGATGGGCTAAGGGGGAAGAACAGTGCCCCTAGAATTGGCTAGGAGGTACCGGTTAAGTCTCAACAATCGACGTGCGGGAGTTGCACGAAGCGTGCGTTACGTCATTCAGAGTAGGCCATCCGGCAACGATATGCTCCCTTAATTGTTCTATGGTAGAATGTATTAGGACTTATGCTTGGATCTTCTTATTTAATGGAAAAGTAAAATGACATTTTTTTTTAATTTGTGACTGAATCCTTCCGTAGCCTAACTTGATGGTTGATGACTCCCATGGCATTCATTTCCCACATGTCTTGACCACCTTTCTGTGTGGATTGTGACCCCTGTGGTTGTTTAGCCTTCATCCCTAGCTCACCGGCCATTGCCTAAGTAGTCGGCCAGGAGCCTGATCTACGGTCATCACCTTAGCGTTAAAAGACCTATGGATCTCAATTCCTTGATTTCCTGTGTGAGGATGATGAAGCGAAGGATGAATCTATCGGTCAACTGCCTCGATTGTCATCCTTGTCTAATTGTTTGACTTGCGCCTTCCAGTACGAACTCCACGTATGGATTATCTTGCTTCCTTGTTGTCTATTCATCTGCACCTTGAATGATAGAATCTCTACGATCCTCTCCATGACTTTCCTTATGGATACTTGCGTTTCTCTTACTGTTCTATGCATTTTACATTCTTGATTGGGTTTTTGGGCATTGATTAATAATTTAACCTTGCGTTTTAATGAATGTATGGATAAATTTAATATGTGCAATTTAACTCTGTGTTATTGAGCATTGATTGATACATTTAACTTAGTGTTTTATATTGATGGAAAATTAGCTCTGTGCTTCAAATTCTGTTGGCCAACGATTAATTGTTCTCTGCAATTTAATGAAATTAGTGGGCAAATTTATACTCTAGTCTTTAGATGGATTTTTTTTTTTTTAAGAAACAACCTTAGCGAATTGTTTTATTTGATTGTTAGTATCTCTAAGAAATTGATTGTGTAGACCATCGTTTCGAGCACGTATCTGCGGTATTTATCATTGAATTTAAAACGTTTTTATCAACGTGTTTTTTTTCACTGTAATTACCTAGTATTTATCATTGAATTTAAAACGTTTTTATCAGCGTGTTTTTTTTCACTGTAGTTACCTAGTATTTATCATTGAATTTAAAATGTTTTTATAAATGTGTTTTCCACTATAATTACCTCATTTTTATCCTTGAATTCAAATAGTTTTTTTATTACTGAATTTACAGTGTTGTTCCTCAGTAATTGCATCGATTAACCTATCACAGTAATTACCACAAATTTACTTATTTTCGAGGATAGAACAGCTCCAGTAATTACCACGAAATAACTGCTCCAGTAATTACCATGAAATTGTATTATTTCTTAGGATAAAATAGCTCCTATTGATTACAATGATCTATTACAGGTATAACAATGTTATGTCCCTCTGTTTGTATAGCACATATTATGGGATAGTGCTTATAGTGGGTCATCTTGACTAGAGTGGCCCGGGGTAAGGAAGATCATCGCTATGCGTTTTGGCGTTTCCTCCATTACAATATGCATCTCAAATTTTACCTTGCGATCCGGATGCCTAACCTTGCACTCCAGAATCACAACCATGACCCATTCTATTACTTGACAAGGAGGATTTTTCTTTGATAACCATTGATGATACCTTGACATCCGTATTACTCTTCACTAAAATTTATTTCTGTAACTTAAAAATTTAGACAATGATACCAACTCTCCGCGATTTATTGACCTTATATTTTTACCCTGTATTACTCTGCATATCCACACCCATATTTACCTTTGCTTGCAATATCATATCCCTTTCACTCTACTGTACTTTACCTTTACACTTGTTCACACTATTCCTTATATCTTATATCTTTATATGGATTCATTAATAATTGACTTCAACCTTATACTTACAACCTTCTCACATTTTTAGTGGTGAGTAACTTATTTATTGAACACCGGATTACTTAGAGACCGCCTTTAGTAGTGTTGGGAAGATGAATCGTTGGTTTTCTTATAGTAAATTGATTGGAGGACATTAGCCTTTTCACCAATCTTCTTAAAAAAAAATCTTGTTATGAATTCTTAGCTTTATAGCGAACCCATCATGAGGAAAATACTTATATGTTTCAGTTTTAAATTAAAGGATGGCAAGGTCACTTAGGGACTGTAATTTTTTATATGTAAGGACAAGAATTATTTTAGTGTAGTTTCAGTTTTAAAGGATAGTAGTAGATACTCATCTCACCTTGGGGATTTGGATTACTTTTTCTTCGAGTTGCATGTGCTAATGATAATCTTCTACCGTGCTCAGAGTGATTTGTTGCGCAAGAGACTTTTAGCATCGTATGATTGTCTTTAGTTGACTTGTTGACATGTCAATTGGGTGTAGCTTGGATGGTTGTAAGGAAAAATAAATTGATTTTACGCATAAACATAGGAATACCTTGTTCCTTATAGTGAGTGAAAAATACTTTAAAGATTGTTATTGTGATTATTAAAGTAACTAGCTATTTGAAATGAGAGGTGGTTTATTATAGAATTGTCCTTTTAGGTGGTAATTAAATTAAAAATTGTAAGGAGTTTAAAGACTAGATTGCAAACCTTAGGCATGCTAAGTTGGGCTTGTAATAGATGATTAATTAGACTGTATTTATTAACTAGCTTGACTCGACAATTGATCGGGATATCGACAAAGTCATTTTTTCTTGCGCTTCCTGTAGAAGGTGTTTTGTTCATTATCTTAATGTTGTTACTTGGTCGTAAAGTTTAATGCTCTTGGTTGCTCAATGAAGGGTTCTAGTTACTTGTGTAATTAAATTTGGGTGTGTTAGGTTGTTAGGATGATCATCCCTAGCTTAGTAGGCTTGGTCTGCTTGTGTCGGGTGGGATGTAGACACCTCCTTGTTCCTCATAAAAATTGCCAGCCTCGAGACCTTAAATGGTCAAAATCGATGGGAACTTAGGCTTGAGCATTGCTTATGTGTCCCGAATGTCCTAACCACTACAGGGTAGGATGAGCAGGTTTTCATTGTTATTTTTCGTCGGTTGATTGTCGTTCATTGCCTCCAGATGCTTGAGTGCTTCTTAGGTCATTATGTGGTTGTCACATGAGTTGCATGAATCATTTTCGTTGTCGTGTTGCGACGTAGAGTATAATGTCTTTATTACCCTTCTACACACACACACAAAACAAAAGTTGTGCACTTGTTACGAGAGTCTTGTTGTCGTAACTAAAACGGGAGGGTTGTTACATATGGTATCAGAGTGGGTTCAACTCTACGACTGTGGATTGCCAAGATTTCCATTGCAGTAAACCTGTGAGTCTTAACCCTGGAGATAAGTGAAAACATTAACGTTTCCTCATGGAGATCACATTTAGAGGGTGCCCCTGAGGGTCCCCAAGACGCAATAGCTAGTACCGTTGGCATCCTCCGAGGTCTCGAGAGAGATGAGTTCTAGCATCCATGAGTGTCACGAACATTGGTGTCGTCAAATAATAGCTGTAGAGTAAGGTCTGTGCTTCATCCTTCACATTTACGGGCTCCAGCATGAAGGTTCACATGGTGGTATTTCCATTGAAGGAGTGTGCTCTTTTATGGTGGAAGATGCTCCTTCCCCTTTTGAACCTGGTCATTAGTGACGTTTCATGGGAATTGTTCGAGGGACGGTTCCAGGAGAGGTATGTTTCTAAGGAATTCCTTGAGTGTCAGCTCAATGAGTTCGATGCCTTACGACGAGGTAGCCACATGGTGCTCGAGTACAACTCCCATTTTGGAGCTGCCTGATATGCTCCGCACCAATTTACCCAGAAACGTAAGGTCAAGAAGTTTGAGTTTGGCCTTATTGTTAGAATTCATCTTTGACTTTGGGTACTAGGAGTAATGGACTAAAGAAGGGGTGTTGGATGCGTGTGGGGAGCCACACTACCAGCGCAACTGCCCTATGGAGAGGACCAGAGCATATGGATTCACTGGACCCACTACCGAGGGAGATATGGGAAAGGCCCATCGAATACATGAAAAGGTGAATAACTGCCTAGTAGAGCATCAGTTGACTACTATCGTGGAGAAATGGGCAAGGCTCATCGGATACATGCAGTGGTGAATAACTTCCTAGCAGAGCATCAATCCACTGTGCTTGATACGAAAGGTACCATCACTAAGTAGACCCTTGGTATTTTGATAGATCCCTGTGCTACAGAGAGTTTCATTTCCGGTGCAATGCTAAAATGAATTAGGGTAAAGGGAATTTGATCAAGACGATGTTAGATTTATAGAAATAGCCTTGGGAACCAACTAGAAGTTTGGAAGAAAGGTTACAAGATGTACCATTAAGCTGGGAGAGTTTGTCACCAGGGCCATCCTGTACGTCATGATATTAGGATCTTATGGCATCATGATCGGTATGGACTGGTTGGAATTGCTTGAGGCAATACTCAATTGTAACGTGAAGCGGTTGAGCTTGTTCGATGTCAGGGGAAGATATGCATGATTGTAGGTCAAAACCAGGGAGTTTCCCTGAGGTTCATCTCTTCCTTGAAGCTATGGAAGAGCACGTGCAAGGGGTGTACGCTTTATGTGATCCTTGCATTAAAAGAAAATTGAGAAGTGAAATATTTAGAACACCTTCCAGTGGTGAGAGTGTTTGTGGACATATTTTGACACGAGTTACCCAGTATGCCACTAGACAGGGAATTGGATCTCACTATAGACCTAAAACCAGGAACTGAACCGATAGCGAGAACGCCTTATTGGATGTCGACCACAAAATTACAAGAGCTAAGAATGCAACTAAAAGAATTGTTGGACCTGGGACTAATACGTCCAAGTGTGTCACTGAGGGGTGCACCTGTTATTTTCATTTGAAAGAAGGATGGGTTGTGGAGGCTCTGTATTGAATACCATCAATTGAAAAAGGCCACAATCAAGGATCAATATCCGTTGCCAAGGATTGATAATCTGTTCAATCAAATGAAGGGCGCAACGGTGTTCTCAAAGATCGATTTGTGATCAGGGTATTTCCAGTTACATATTAAGAAAGATGACGTCCCTAAGAATTCCTTTAAGACGAGGTTTGGACATTACAAGCCTATTGTTTTACCATTGGGACTAACAACCACCCCATGGGTATTTATGAGTTTGTTGAACGAGGTGTTCCATGAGTACTTGGACAAGTTCGTCCAAGTATTCATTGTCTATATTTTGATTTACTCGCAGATAATGGAGGAGCATGATGAGCACTTGCGCTTGGTACTACTGTGTCTGCGAGAGAACAAGTTGTATGAGAAGTTGTCCAAATCCTCTTTTTATCAATCGAAGATTCAATACTTAGGGCATGTCATCTTCGGCAAAAGCATCACCATGGATCCAATAAAGGTCGAGGCTATTATGGAATGGTCTGCGCCAACGAATGTCCTAGAAGTGAATAGCTTCATGGGTTTAGTAGGATATTATCGATGGTTCTTCAAGGGATTTTCAAAGATAGCAGATCCAATCACAGAAATGTAGAAGAAAAACAAGAAGTTTCTTTGGATCAAGAAATGCGTGGAAGCATTTTGAAGGCCCAAGGAGTTTTGAACAACAACATCGATACTAAAGGTCCATGACATAGATGTGGACTTCTTGGTATGAACTGATGCATCCAAGGAAGGCTTAGGAAGGGTCTTGATGCAAGACAGATGAGTGATCACTTACATTTCATGGAGACTGAGAAGACATGAGGAGAACTATGCGACACATGGTTTGGAGTTGTTAGCTATCGAATATGCCTTGAAGGTTTGGTGACACTACCTTGTTGGACAGAAATTTGAACTAAAGACTAACCATTGTGGACCACAACATATATTTATGCAAAGCAAACTGAACGCGCAACAACGGTGTTGGTCGGAATTGCTTAGCGAGTACAACTTTGAGATTACTTACATAAAAGGAACAATGAACCAAGTGGCAGATGCATTGAGATGGAGACCACACATCTTTTTGGTGTTGCCTCTTCAAAGGAATCTACGTGAAAATATTCTAAATTTACAGCATAATAATGACTGGTACAAAGAGGTTGAGGGTTTTATCAAATGAAACACAAAGATGGTACTACGATTTGAAGGATTTTTGTTTGATAGCGATGGATTTTTGAGGTTTAAAAATCCGGTCTACGTACAACCGAACAACGAGTTGAGGATGTTGATCCTGAGTGAGGCTCATAGAGTAGTTTACGTGGCTCCCTAGGGAGTCACAAAGATGATAGTAAACCTTAAACCCTTATTCTTCTGGAAGGGAATGAAGGTGGACATAGTCAACTAGGTGGCCAAATGTCTAGAATGTCAACAGGTAAAGGCTAAACATAGACACCCAATAGGATTACTACAACCACATGCTATTCCGGAATCGAAATGGGGGGTTATTTCGATGGATTTTATTGTTGGACTACCATTGATGGCAAGCAGACATGACTCGATATTTTCAATAGTATACACTCTGACCAAGAGTGCTCACTTAATTCCTATGCGTATGATGTATCAGGCACTTGACATAGCTAGATTTTTCATAAGTGAGATTGTGAGGCTGCATGGCATGCCTCAGTGGATTATATCTGATCGAGGATCTGTGTTTACTGGATGATTTTGGACGAGTTTCAAGAGGTCGCAGGGGACACAACTTAATAGTACTGTGTATCACCCGGAGACTGATGGGAAGACCGAACAAATGAACCAAACCTTGGAGGACATGTTGCGCATGTACGTGATGGACCAACAAAATAATTGGGAAGAATTCTTGACTTTGGTGGAGTTCACTTACAATGATAGTTACCAGAGCACCATTAGGATGGTTCCTTTCGAGTTTCTTTATGGGCGACCATGTCGGACACCTTGAGTTGGGATCGGCTTGAGGATAGGGTCCTGGTGGGACCTTAAGCGATCCAAGAAATAGAAAACAAAATGCAAACAGTAAGGCAAGGGATTGAAGAAGCACATGATCGACAGAAGAGTTATGTCAATGTGCATCGTGTCGTTCGTAGTTACAAGGTCAGTGATCGAGTCTTCTTGTGGGTTAAACTGCATAAGATTTTGATCTAGTTTGGGAAGGGAGATAAACTCTCTCCTAGGTTCGTGGGTCATTTCGAGATTGTAGAGAGAAAGGTTCCCATGGCCAATTCACTAGCCTTCCCTGATTCTTGAGGCATTTTGCATGATATATTTCATGTCTCTGTTTGAGACATTTTGTTTAGTGATCCTACACATGGTTTGACTTGAGCACTTGGCAGGTGTTGGATGAGGGGGTGCTCACGGATAAGCCAATACACACCTTGGATCATCGTGTTCGATAGTTACAACATCTAATGGTAGATCAGGTCAAGCTCCATTGGGACAATTATTGTCCGGACTCGGCGACCTAGGAGGACGCATATGATATGCGCTAACAGTTTCCATTTTTGTTTGATAGATAGACATATGATACTATGATACACTTTATTTCGGCATTATTATGTTGAAACTTTAGGGCGAAGTTTAGACCAAGAAGGGGTGTATGTAACATCCCGCTCTGGCACGCTGAGAAAACTTATTCTTGAGGACAATTTCTCACAAGTGATCTGGATTATTATGCTAATTAAAACATTTGATTTTGATTATGAGGCATTATGGGTTGATGACATGTTGTTTTACTATATTGACATAGACAGGTGCTATTGAATCGGTTTTACTAAGTGTGCAGGGTTTTGGACCTTGAGGATGAAGAGGCATGAATGGAACACCTTGGACTCTGGATCGAGTCAGGGAGTGTACCATTTGAGTTTGACTGCTTTTACTATGATATTAGTACATCTGACTAGATGATATGATATAGATATGTAATGACATGATTTGTTGATGATGTAGGTTGACGATAGCGTTCCGACCATACTCACATATGGAGTAAATGGGTCACGCATGACTACCAGAGATGTTGAGGGAGAGGTGTGGTCAACAACCCTACCACAGCCTACTAGCACTCCCGTCGTGGCTCGAACTGTATGTTAACGATTACCTAGTTCGAGAGGACCCATGATTCCATGAGGGAAGACTACGACAGTCACTCATGATGATTCTAAGGGGCGTGCATTAAGGTGGGGGCCTTATTTATTAGAGGCCCTTTGTCTCCCACAAGTTCACCTGGTTGAGTGTTGACTCCAGGGGTTATTGATGTCTACCAAATCAGTCAAAAGGTGAGTGGTACCCTTGGAGCACATAGTGTGTCCTGAAGGGAACATCGCGCAAGGGATTATATGATGATAAAGGAATGAACCTAGATGGCCTTAGGATGGATAACGTGTTAAGAAATTTTTAAAACAACTTCCCTACTTAAATTTCGCCCTATACAAAAATTTAAGGTTTAAGTCTAAACCATGTTGGTGGTAAAATTTCCTCTCTCTCAAAAAAATAACAATAATAAAAATAAAAATAAAAACCACCTGAATTATAATTATGACCTTAGTTAAATCTTGTAACACGAAGGGAATAAGAAATTTAATTTATTAAAAAAAAAAATTAATAATAAATATGTTGGAATAAAATTTAAAAGAAAAAGGGGAATTAATGGTTTTATTATTATGATAATTTTAAAATATTAATTAAATGAGAAAAGGGAAAAAGGGGTTAATTTCAACACCTGCCTTTTGAGTTCTAATTAAAAAGGGGAAAGAGGGAAAATCTTAAAGTTTAGGAAACAAGGAAAATAGGTAAACAAAAAGGGGAGAAAGGGGAAGATCAGGGAAAAAGCGGAAAGTCAAACTTAGAAAAAGAATCTACCATTTAAGAGCTTTCTAATTTAAGATGAATTAGCAATTTAATAATAGGGAAAGCCTTTAAAACTTGTAAGGGAATTTGGGGACACCTAGGAGTGATTCTAGGAGTAACTCTAGGTGGGTGAGGGAAATAAGATAATTAACTAATTAAAGAAATTAAATAATGGAGGAATGTAGGGGATGGGGGACACTTGTATGGAGAGGAATTTTTAGAAATTTATTTTTAAAACTTTAATTAAATGAGATTTCAGGAAAGAAAGGAAGTTTGAAAATCTATATAATGAAGGAGGGAGAAGGATGAAAGACCATCTTCTGTTTGCGTAATGTTACACTGCAGAAATATATACTTGACTAATTTACTTATGGGAGTTGGGATACCCAGCTCAGAGAGGAGTGGTAGCTCGGCCTTGCGAGGTGAGTTGGGAGCTAGACGAAACCTTTAGATAGTGTGTGACCCCGTTGCATCTTGTGGGGCTAAGGGGGAAGAAGAGTACTCATAGCATTGGCTGTGAGGTACGGGTGAAGTCTCAGTAGTCAGCGAGCGAGAGTTGCACAGAGCACGTGATACGTCATTCAAAGTGGACGATCAGGCAAGGGTACGCTCTCTTCATTTTTGTATGGTAGAATGTATTAGGACTTATGCTTGGATATGCTTATTTAATGGAAAAGTAAAATTACTTTAGTTTTTTAATTGGTGACTGAAACCTTCCGTAGCCTAGCTCGATGGTTGATGACTCCCATGGCCTTTGTTTCCCACATGTCTTGACCACCTTGCTATGTGGATTGTGACCCTCATGGTTTTTTAGCCTTCATCCCTAGCTCACCAGTCCTCGCCTGAGCATTCAGCCATGAGCCTGATCTACATTCATTGCCTTAGCATTAAAAGACCTATGGATCACAATGCCCTACTTTCCAGTTTGAGGATGATGAAGAAAAGGACAAACTTATCGGTCATCTGGATCGGTTGTCATCCTTGTCTAATTGTTTGACTTGTGCCTTCTAGTATGACCTCCGCGTATGGATTATCTTACTTCCTTGTGGTATATTCATCCATGCCTTGACTGATAGAATCTCTGCGATCCTCTCGATGACTTTCCTTATGGATCCTTGCATTTCTCTTACTGGTCTGTGCATTTTTACATTATTGACTACATTTTTGCGCATTGATGAATAATTTAACCTTGCGTTTTTATTCATGTATGGATAAATTTACTCTTTGCAATTTAAATCTACGTTATTGAGAATTGATAGATACATTTAACTCAATGTTTTATATTGATGGACAATTAGCTCTGTGCTTCAAATTATGTTGGCTAGTGACTAACTGTTCTCTGCAATTTAATGAAATTAGTGGGTGAATATATACTCTGGTCTTTAGATGGCATTTTTTTTTAAGAAACAACCTTAGAGAATTGTTTTATTTGATTGTTAGTATCTCTGAGAAATTGACTGTGTATACCATCATTTCCAGCATGTATCTGCAGTATTTATGATTGAATTGAAAACATTTTTATCAACATGTTTTTTCTCACTGTAATTACCTAGTATTTATCATTGAATTTAAAACGTTTTTATGAATGTGTTTTCCACTATAGTTACCTCGTTTTTATCCTTGAATGCAAAGCATTTTGTTAATACTGAATTTACAACATTGTTCCTTAGTAATTGCAGTGATTAACCTATTACAATAATTACCACGAATTTACTTATTTTCGAGGATAGAACAACTCCAGTAATTACCATGAAATAACTGCTCCAGTAATTACCATGAAATTGTCTTATTTCTGAGGATAGAATAGCTCCTGTTGATTACAACAATCTATGATAGGTATAGCAGCGTTATGTACCTATGTTTGTACAGCGCAGATTGTGGGACAACACTTACAGTGGGTCAGCTTGACTGGAGTGGCCCGGGGTAAGGAAGATCATGGCTCTGCATTTTGGCATTTCCTCCATTACAATCTGCATCTCAAATTTTACCTTGCGATCTAGATGTCGAACCCTGTGCTCTAGAATCACCACCACGACCCATTCTATTACTTGAAAACGAGTATTTTTCTTTGATAATCATTGATGATACCCTGGCATCCGTATTACTCTTCACTGAAATTTATTTCTGTAACTTAAAACTTTAGACAACGATTCCAACTCTCCATGATTTATCCTCCACAATTTATTGACCTTATAATTTTACCTTGTATTACTCTGCATATCCACACCCATATTTACCTTTGCTTGCGATATCGTATCCTTTTCACTCTGTTGTACTTTACCTTTACACTTGTTCACACTATTCCTTATACCTTATATCTTTATATGGCTTCAATAATAGTTGACTTCGACCTTATACTTACATCCTTCTCACATTTTTAGTGGTGAGTAACTTCTTTATTGAAAAACGACTTACTTAGAGATGACCTTTACTAGTGTTGGAAGCATGAATCGTTGGTTTTCTTATAGTAAATTGATTGGAAGACTTTAACCTTTTTACCAATTTTTTTAAAAACAAATCTTGTTATGAATTGTTAGCTTTATAGCAAACCCATCATGAGGAAAATACTTATCTATTTCAGTTTTAAATTAAAGGACAGCAAGGTCATTTAGGGACTGCAAATTTTTATAGGTAAGGACAACAATTATTTTAGTGTAGTTTCAGTTTTAAAGGATAGTAGTAGATACTCATCTCACCTCGGGGATTTGGATTACCGTTTCTTTGAATTGCGTGTGTTAATGATAATCTTCTACCGTGCTCAGAGTGATTTTTTACGTAAGTGACTTTTAGCATTGTATGATTGTCTTTGCTTGTCTTGTTGACATGTCAATTAGGCGTAGCTTGGATGGTTGTAAGGAAAAATAAATTGATTTTACGCATAAACATAGGAATACCTTGTTCCTTATAGTGAGTGAAAAATACTTTAAATATTTTTATTATGATTGTTCAAGTAACTAGCTAGTTGGAATGAGAGGTGGTTTATTATAGAGATGTCCTTTTAGGTGGTAATTAAATTAAAAATTGTAAGGATTTTAAAGAATGGATTTCAAACCTTAGGCATGCTAAGCTGTGCTCGTAATAGATGATTAATTAGACTGTATTTATTGACTAGCTTGACTCAACGATTGATCAGGATATCAGGAAAGTCATGATGGCTTGCGCTTTTCGTAGAAGGTGTTTTGTTCATTATCTTAATGTTGGTACTTGATCATAAAATTGAATTCTCTTGGTTGCTCACAAAAGGGTTCTAGTTACTTGTGTAATTAAATTTCGGTGTGTTAGGTTGTTAGGATGATCGTCCTTAGATTAGTACGCTTGGTCTGCTTGTATTGGGTGGGATGTAGACACCTCCTTGTTCCTCAGAAAAATCGCCAGCCTTGAGACCTTAAATGGTCAAAATTGATGGGAACCTGGGCTTGAGCGCTGCTTATGTGTCCTGGAGGTCCTAACCACTGTAGGGTAGGATGGGCGGGTAGTCATTCTTATTTTTCATTAGTTGATTTTCGTTCATTGCTTCCATATGCTTGATGTTCTTCTTAGGTCATTATGTTTTTGTCCAATGAGTTGCATGCATCATGTTTGGCATCCTATTGTGACGTAGAGTATAATGTATTTATTACTCTTCTACACACGCATACACAAAACAAAAATTGTGCACTTGTTACAAGAGGCTTGTTGTCATAACTAAAATGGGAGGGTTGTTACATATGGTATCAGAGCGGGTTCAACTCTGCGACTATGGATTGCCAGGATTTCCACTGCAGTAAACCCGTGAGTCTTAACCCTTGCGATAAGTAAAAACATTAACATTTCGTCGTGGAGATCACATTTAGAGGGCGCCCCTGAGGGTCCCTAATGTGCAATAGGTAGTACCGTTAGCATCCTCTGAGATCTAGAGAGAGATGAGTTCTAGCATCCATGAGTGTCACGAACATTGGTGTCGTCGAATAATAGTTGTAGATCAAGGCGTGTGATTCACACTTCACGTTTACGACCTCCAGTATGAAGGTCCACATGGTTGTATTTCGACTGAAGGGGAGCGCTCTTTTATGGAGGAATATGCTCCTGCCCCTTTTTAACCTGGCCATCGACGATGTGTCATGGGAACTATTCGAGGGACGGTTCCAGGAGAGGCATGCTTCTAAGGAATTCATTGAGTGTCATCTCAACGAGTTTGATGCTTTGCAATGAGGTAGCCACATGGTGCTCGAGTACGAGGCCCATTTTGGAGCTGCTTGATATGCTCTGCACCAAGTTACCCAGAAACGTAAGGTCAAGAAGTTCACATTTGTCCTTATTGTTAGAATTCATCTTCAAGTTCAGGTACTAGGAGTACGGGACTGAAGAAGGGTTGTTGCACATGTGGGGAGCCAGACTACCAGCACGACTACCCTGTGGAGAGGACTAGAGCATCCAGATTCGCTGGACCCACTACCATGGGAGATATGGGCAAGGCTCATCAGATACATGCAGTGGTGAATAACTACCTGGCAGAGCATCAGTCCACTATGCTCGATATGACAGGTATCATCACTGAGCAGACCCTTAGTATTTTGATATATCCCGGTGCTACCAAGAGTTTCATTTACGGTGCAGCGCTAAATGAATTAAGGTAAGGGAAGTCGATCAGGACGATGCTAGATTTGTAAAAATGGCTTCGGGATCCAACCAGAAGGTTGGAAGCAAGGTTAATGGATGTACTCTTAACCTGGGAGAGTTTGTTACCAGGGCCAACTTGTACGTCACGATCTTAGGATCTTATGGCGTCATGATCAGTATGGACTGGTTGGAATCGCTTGAGGCAATGCTCAACTATAAGGTGAAGCAGTTGAGCTTGTTCGATGTCAGGGGTAGAGATGCGTGATTGTAGGTAAAAAACAAGGAGTTTCCCTGAGGTTCATCTCTTCCTTGAAGCTATGGAAGATCATGCGCAAGGGGTGTATGCTTTATACGATCCTTGCGTTAAAATAAAATTGAGAAGCAAAATCTTTAGAACACCTTCCAGTGGTGAGAGTTTTTGCGGACATTTTTCCAGAGGAGTTACTTGGGATGCCACAGGACAGGGAATTGGAGCTCACTATAGACTTAAAACCAAGAATTGAATCGATAGCGAGAACACCTTATTGGATGTCGACCCCGAAATTACAAGAGTTAAGAATGCAACTAAAAGAATTCTTGAACCTGGGACTGATATGTCCAAGTGTGTCACTGAGGGGTGCACCTATTATTTTCATTCGAAAGAAGGATGGGTTGTGGAGGATCTACATTGAATTTCATCAATTGAACAAGGCCAGAATCAAGGATCAATATCTGTTGCCAAGGATTGATGTTCTGTTTAATCAAATGAAGAGTGTGACGGTGTTCTCAAAGATCGATTTGTGATCAGGGTATCACCAGTTATAGATTAATAAAGATGATTTCCCTAAGACTTCCTTTAAGACGAGTTTTGGACATTACGAGTCTACTATTTTACCATTTGGAGTGATAACCGCCCCCGAGGTATTTTTGAATTTGATGAAAGGGGTGTTCCGCGAGTACTTGGACAAGTTCATCCAAGTATCCATTATCGACATTTTGATTTACTCTCGAACGACGGAGGAGCATGACGCGAACTTGTGCTTGGTACTACAGTGTCTGTGAGACCACAAGTTGTATGGGAAGTTTTCCAAATGCTCTTTTTATCAATCGAAGATTCACTACTTAGGGCATGTCATATTCGACGAAGGCATCACCGTGGATCCAGCAAAGGTCAAGGATATTATGGAATGGCATGCACCAACGAATGTCCTAGAAGTGTGTAGCTTCATGGGTTTAGTAGGATACTATCGATGGTTCTTCTAGGGATTTTCGAAGATAGAAGATCCGATCACATAATTGTAGAAGAAAAACAAGAAGTTTGTTTGGACTGAGAAATGCGCAGAAGCATTTTGGAGGCCCAAGGAGTTGTTGACATTAACACCGATACTAAAGGTCCATGACATGGATGCAGAATTCTTGTTGTGAACCGATGTATCCAAGGAAGGCTTAGGCGGGGTCTTGACGCAAGACGGAGGAGTGATCGCTTACATTTTGTGGAGACTGAAAAGGCATGAGGAGAACTACGCGACGCACAATTTGGAGTTGTTATCTATCGTATGTGCCTTGAAGGTTTGGATACACTACCTTGTTGGACGAAAATTTGAACTAAAGACTGACCATTGTGGACAACAACACATATTTACGCAAAGCGACCTGAACGAGTGACAACAACGTTGGTCGAAATTTCTTAGTGAGTATGACTTTGAGATTACTTACATAAAAAGAATAGTGAAATGAGTGATGGATGCACTGAGTCAGAGACCATGCATCTTTTCGGTGCTGCCTCTTCAGATGAATCTGCGTGAAAAGATTCTAACTTTACAACATAATGGTGACTGGTACAAAGAGGTTGAGGGTTTTATCATATGAAACACAATGATGGTACCATGATTTGAAGGATTTTCGTTTGATACCGATGGATTTTTAAGGTTTAAAAATTGGATCTACGTTCCACTAAATGACGAGTTGAGGATGTTGATCCTGAGAGAGGCCCATAGAGAAGTTTACATGCCTCCCCCGGGAGTCATGAAGATGAGGGCAGACCTTAAACCCTTATTCTTCTGGAAGGGAATGAAGGAATACATAGTCAAATAGGTGGCCAGATGTCTAGAATGTCAATAGGTAAAGGCTTAACATAGACACCTAGCAGGATTACTACAACCACATGCTATTCCATAATCGAAATGGGAGGTTATTTCGATTGATTTTATTGTTGCAATGCCACTGACAACAAGGAGACATGACTCAATTTTCATAGTAGTAGACACTCTGACAAAGAGTGCTCACTTTATTCCTGTGCGTATGACATATCAGGCACCTGAGATAGCTAGAGTTTTCATCTATGAGATTGTGAGGCTGCATGGCATGCCTAAGAGGATTATATCCGATCAAGGATCGGTGTTTACAGGATGATTTTGGATGAGTTCTGATAGGCCGTGGGGGACCCAACTTAACTTTAGTACTGCGTATCACTTGGAGACTGATGGGCAGACCAAACAAGCGAACTAGACCTTGGAGGACATGTTTCACATGTACGTGATGGACCAAGAAAAGTGTTGGGAAGAATTCTATCCTTTCGTGGAGTTCACTTACAACAACAGTTACTATAGCACCATTAGGATGGTTCCTTTTGAGTTTCTTTACGAGCGACCATGTTGGATGCCTTGAGTTGCGATTGGCTTGAGGATAGGGTCCTAGTGGGACCTGAAGCGATCCAAGAAATGGAAGAGAAAATGAAAAAAAAAGATGAGGTATTAAAGAAGCGGGGGATTGATAGAAGAGTTATGTCGATGTGTGTCGTGTCGACCGTAGTTACAAGGTTGGTGATTAAGTCTTCTTGTGGGTTAAACCACATAAGAGTTCGATCCAGTTTGGGAAGGGAGCTAAACTCTCTCTTATGTTCATGGGACCTTTCGAGATTGTCGAGAGAAAGGGGCCCGTGGCCTACTGACTAGCCCTGCCTAATTCTTGAGGTGTTTTGCACGATGTATTTCACGTCTCCATTTGAGACATTTTGTTTAGTGATCCTACACATGGTTTGACTTGAGCACCTGGCGGGTGTTGGTTGAGGGGGCGCTCACGCCTGAGCCGATCCACACCTTGGATCATCATGTTTGACAGTTACTACGTCGAATGGTAGATCATGTCAAGGTCCAGTGGGACAATTATAGTTCGCACTCGGCGACCTGGGAGGACACATATGATATGCACTAGAAATTTCCATTTTTGTTTGATAGATAGACATAAGATACTATGATACACTTTATTTCGGCATTATTACGGTGAAACGTCGGGATGAAGTTTAGACCAAGAGGGGGTGTATGTAACATCCCACGCTGGCGCGCTGAGCAAACTTATTCTTGAGGACACTTGCTCACAAGTGATCTGGATTATTATGCTAATTAAAACATTTGATTTTGATTATGAGGCGTTATGGGTTGATGACATGTTGTTTTACTACATTGACATAGACAGGTGTTATTGACTTGGTTTTATTGAGTGTGCAGGTTTTTGTACCTTGAGGATGCAGAGGCATCGATGGAACCCCTTGGACTCTGGATCGAGTCAGGGAGTGTACCATTGGGGTTTGATTGTTTTTATTGTAATATTAGTACATCTGACTAGATGATATGATATGGATATGTTCTGAAATGATTTGTTGATGATGCAGGCTGACGATAGATTTCTGACCAGACTCACATATGGAGTAAAGAGGTCACACACAACTACCAGAGATGTTGAGGGAGAGGTGTGGTCAGCAACCCTGCCACAGCCTACTAGCACTCCCACCATGGCTCGAACTATAGGTTAACGATTACCTAGTTCAAGAGGACCCACGATGGCATGAGGGCAGACTGCGACACTCGCTCATGATGATTCTAAGGGGTGTGCAATAAGGTGGGGGGCTTATTCCTAAGAGACCCTTAGTCTCCCACAAGGTCACATAGTGGAGTGTTGACTCCATGGGTTATTGATGTCTACCAAATCAGTCAAGAGGCGAGTGGCACCCTTGGAGCACGTACTACATCCTGAAGGGCATGTTGCACAAGGAAACATATGAGGCGAGTGGCACCCTTGGAGAACCTAGTGCATCCTGAAGGGCACGTCACGTTGTTGATGATAGAGGAATGAACCTAGCTGGCCTGAGGACAAATAACATGTTAAGAAATTTTTAAAACAACTTCCCTAATTAAATGTCTCCTTGTACGAAAATTTAAGGTTTAAGTCTAAACTATGCTAGTGATAAAATTTTATCTCTCGAGAAAAAAAATAACAATAATAAAAATAAAAATAAAAACCACCTAAATAATAATTATGACCTTACTTAAATATTGTAACATGAAGGGAATAAGAAATTTAATTTATTCAAAAAAAAATTAATAATAAATATGTTGGAATAAAATTTAAAGGAAAAAGGGGAATTAGTGGTTTTGTTATGATGATAATTTTAAAATATTAATTAAATGAGAAAATGGAAAAAGGGGTTAATTTCCACGCATTCCTTTTGAGTTCTAATTAAAAAGGGGAAAGAGGGAAAATCTTAAAGTTTAGGAAACTAGGAAAAGAGGTAAACAAAAAGGGGAAAAGGGGGAACATAAGGGAAAAAGTGGAAAGTCAAACGTAGAAAACAAATCTACCATTTAAGAGCTTTCAATTTGAATTGAATTAGCAATTTACTAATAGGGAAAGCCTTTAAAACCTTTAAGGGAATTTGGGGAGACCTAGGAGTGATTCTAGGAGTAACTCTAGGTGGATGAGGGAAATAAGATAATTAACTAATTAAAGAAATTAAATAATGGAGGAATGTAGGGGATGGGGGACACTTGTACGGAGAGGAATTTTTAGGAACTTATTTTTAAAACTTTATTTAAATGAGATTTTAGGAAATAAAGGAAGTTAGAAATGATATATAATGAAGGAGGGAGAAGGATGAAGCACCATCTTCTATTTGTGTAATGTTACACTGCAGAAATATCTACTTGACTGATTTACTTTTGGGAGTTGGGATACCCAGCTCAGAGAGGAGTGCTAGCTCAGCCTTGTGAGGCAAGCTGGGAGCTAGACGAAACCTCTAGATAGTGTGTGGCCCCTTGATGCTTGGGGGGCTAAGGGGGAATAAGAGTACCCCTAGAATTGGCTGGGAGGTACCAGAGAAGTATCAATTGTCGGTGAGCGGGAGTTGGATGGAGTGTGTGGGATGTCATTCATAGCGGATGATCAGGAAACGATATGCTCCCTTCATTTTTGTATGGTAGAATATATTAGGACTTATGCTTGGATCTTCTTATTTAATGGAAAAGTAAAATGACATTGTTTTTTTAATTGGTGATTGAAACCTTTCGTATCCTAGCTCGATGGTTGATGAATCCCATGGACTTCATTTCTCGCATATCTTTACCACCTTGATGTGTGGATTGTGACCCTCGTGGTTGTTTAGCCTTGGTCCCTAGCTCACCAGTCCTCGCCTGAGCAGTCGGTCAGGAGCCTGATCTATGATCGTTGCCTTACCATTAAAATACCTATGGATCTCAATGCCCTCCTTTCCCATGAAAGGATGATGAAGCATAGGATGAACCTATTGATCATCTTCCTCGGTTGTTATCCTTGTCTAATTGTTTGACTTGCACCTTCCTGTATGACCTCCGCGTATGGATTATCTTGCTTCCTTGTTGTCTATTCATCTGTTCCTTGACTGATAGAATATATGCGATCCTCTCCATGACTTTCCTTATGGATCCTTTCATTTCTCTTATTGTTATGTGCATTTTTAAATTCTTGACTACATTTTTGCGCATTGATGAATAATTTAACCTTGCGTTTTTATGCATCTATGGATAAATTTACTCTCTGCAATTTAACTCTGCGTTATTGAGAAACGATAGATACATTTAACTCAGTGTTTTATATTGATGGAAAATTAGCTCTGTGCTTCAAATTCTATTGGCCAACAATTAAATGTTCCCTGCAATTTAATGAAATTAGTGGGCGAATTTATACTCTGGTCTTTAGATGGTTTTTTTTTTTTTTTTTAAGAAACAACCTTAGCGAATTGTTTTATTTGATTGTTAGTATCTCTGAGAAACTGATTTTGTATACCATTCTTTCCAAAATGTATCTATGGTATTTATCATTGAATTTAAAACGTTTTTATGAGCATGTTTTTTTTCACTGTAATTACCTAGTATTTATCATTGAATTTAAAACGTTTTTATCAATGTGTTTTCCACTATAATTACCTCGTTTTTATCATTGAATTCAAAGCATTTTGTTATTACTGAATTTACAATGTTGTTCCTCAGTAATTGTAGTGATTAACCTATTACAGTAATTACCATGAATTTACTTATTTCTGAGGATAGAACAGCTCCAATAATTACCACGAAATTGTCTAATTTCATAGGATAGAATAGCTCCTGCTGATTACAAGGATCTATGACAGTTATAGTAGTGTTATGTGCCTATGTTTGTATGCTCATATTATGGGATAGCGCTTAAAGTGGGTTAGCTTGACTGGAGTGGCCCGGGGTAAGGAAGATCATGGCTCTACATTTTGGCATTTCCTCCATTACAATATGCATCTAAAATTTTACCTTGCGATCCATATGGCTAACCCTACGCTCAAGAATCACCACCATGGCCTGTTCTATTACTTGACAGCCAAGATTTTTCTTTGATAATCATTGATGATACCCTGGCATCCATATTACTCTTCACTGAAATTTATTTCTGTAACTTAAAGCTTTAGACAACGATACCAACTCTCCACGATTTATCCTCCCTGATTTATTGACCTTATACTTTTACCCTATATTACTCTGCATATCCACACCCATCTTTACCTTTTGCTTGCGATATCATATCCCTTTCACTCTATTGTACTTTACCTTTACACTTGTTCACACTATTCCTTATACCTTATATCTTTATATGGATTCAATAATAGTTGACTTCGACCTTATACTTATATCCTTCTCACATTTTTAGTTGTGAGTAACTTCTTTATTGAACAACGACTTACTTAGAGTTTGCCTTTAGTAGTGTTGGCAGCATGAATTGTTGGTTTTCTTATAGTAAATTGATTGATGGACTTTAGCCTTTTCACCAATCTTTTTAAAAACAAATCTTGTTATGAATTCTTAGCATTATAGCGAACCCATCATGAGGAAAATGCTTATCTGTTTCAGTTTTAAATTAAAGGATGGCAAGGTCATTTAGGGACTGCAAATTTTTACATGTAAGGACAACAATTATTTTAGTGTAGTTTCAATTTTAAAGGATAGTAGTAGATACTCATCTCACCCCGAGGATTTGGATTATCGTTTCTTCGAGTTGCGTGTGCTAAGGATAATCTTCTACCGTGCTCAAAGTGATTTGTTGCGCAAGAGAATTTTATCATCATATGATTGTCTTTAGTTGTCTTGTTGACATGTCAATTGCGTGTAGCTTGGATGGCTGTAAGGAAAAATAAATTGTCTTTATGCATAAACATAGGAAAACCTTGTTCCTTATAGTGAGTGAAAAATACTTTAAAGATTGTTATTATGATTATTCAAGTAACTAGCTAGTTGGAATGAGAGGTGGTTTATTATAGAATTGTCCTTTTACGTGGTAATTAAATTAAAAATTGTAAGGAGTTTAAACACTAGATTGAAAACCTTAGGCATACTAAGTTGGGCTCGTAATAGATGATTAATTAGACTGTATTTATTGACTAGCTTGACGCGTCGATTGATCGGGATATCGGCGAAGTCGTTTTGGCTTGCACTTCCCGTAGAAGGTGTTTTGTTCATTATCTTAATGTTGGTGCTTGGTCGTAAACTTTAATGCTATTGGTTTCTCACTTAAGGGTTCTAGTTACTTCTGTAATTAAATTTGGGTGCGTTAGGTTGTTAGGATGATCGTCATTAGCTTAGTAGGCTTGGTCTGCTTGTGTCGGGTGGGATTTAGACACCTCCTTGTTCCTCAGAACAATCGCCAGCCTTGAGACCTTAAATGGTCAAAATCGATGGGAACCTGGGCTTGAGTGTTGCTTATGTGTCCTAGAGGTCCTAACCATTGCAGGGTAGGACGGGTAGGTAGTCATTGTGACTTTTCATCGGTTGAATGTCGTTCATTGCTTCCAAATGCTTGATGTGCTTCTTAGGTTGTTATGTTGTTGTCACATGAGTTTCATGTTTCATGTTCGTCATCGTGTTGTGACGTAGATTATAATTTCTTTATTACCCTTCTACACATGCACACAGAAAAAAACAATGGTGCACTTGTTACGAGAGGCTTGTTGTAACTAAAACAGGTTCAACTCTGCGACTATGGATCACCAAGATTTCCACTGCAGTAAACCCGTGAGTCTTAACCCTTGAGATAAGTAAAAACCTTAATGTGTTCTCGTGGAGATCACATTTAGAGGGTGCCCCTGAGGGTCCCTGATGCGCAATAGCTAGTATCGTTATCATCCTCCGAGATCTCGAGAGAGATGAGTTCTATCCTCCATGAGTGTCACGGACATTGGTGTTGTCGAATAATAGTTGTAGAGCAAGGTGTGTGCTTAACACTTCGCATTTATGACCTCCGGCATGAAGGTCCACATGGTGGTATTTCAACTGAAGGGGAGCGCTCTTTTATGGTGGAAAACGCTCTTGCCCCTTTTGAACCTAGCCGTCTGCGATGTGTCATGGGAACTTTTCAAGGGATGGTTCCAAGAGAGGTAGGTTTCTAAGGAATTCGTTGAGCATCAGATCAACAAGTTTTATGCTTTTTTATGAGGTTTCCACATGGTGCTCAAGTACGAGGCCCATTTTGGAGCTGCTTGGTATGATCTGCACCAAGTTACCCAGAGACGTAAGGTCAAGAATTTTGAGTTTGGCCTTATTGTTAGAATTCATCTTCGACTTCGGGTACTAGAAGTACTGGACTAAAGAAGGGGTGTTGGACATGTGGGGAGCCACACTACCAGTGAAACTACCTTGTGGGGAGGACCAGAACATTTAGATCTGTTGGACCCACTACAGTGGTAGATATGGGCAAGGCCCATCAGATACATGCAGCGGTGAATAACCGCCTGGCAGAGAATCAGTCGACTGTGCTGGATACGATAGGTACCATCACTGACCAAACACTTAGTATTTTGATAGATCTTGATGCTATTGAGAGTTTCATTTCTGGTGCAGTGCTAAAATGAATTAAGGTAAGGGAAGTCGATCAAGACGATGTTAGATCTGTAGAAATGGCTTCGGGAGCCAACCGGAAGGTTGGAAGCAAGGTTACAGGATGTACCCTTAACTTGGGAGAGTTTTTCACCAGGGACAACCTGTACGTCATGATCTTAGGATCTTATGGTTTCATGATCGGTATGGACTGGTTGGAATCACTTGAGGAAATACTCAACTTTAAGGTGAAGCAATTGATCTTGTTCGATGTCAGGGGTAGAGATGCATGACTATAGGTCAAAACTAGGGAGTTTCCCTGAGGTTCATCTCTTCCTTGAAGCTATGGAAGAGCATGCGCAAGGGGTGTATGCTTTATGTGATCCTTGCATTAAAAGAAAATTGAGAAATGAAAGCTTTAGAACACCTTCCGGTGGTGAGAGTGTTTGTAGACATATTTATGAAGGAGTTACCTGGGATGTCGTCAGACAGGGAATTGGAGCTCACTATAGACATAAAACGGGGAACTGAACTGATAGCAAGAACGCCTTATCGGATGTCGACCCTAGAATTTCAAGAGTTAAGAATGCAACTAAAATAATTGCTAGACCTGGGACTAATACATTCAAGTGTGTCACCAAGGGGTGCACCTGTTATTTTCATTCGAAAGAAGGATGGGTTGTGGAGGCTTTGCATTGAATACCGTCAATTGAACAAGGCCACGATCAAGGATCAATATCCATTTCCAAGGATTGATGATCTGTTTGATCAAATGAAGGGAGCGATGGTGTTCTCAAATATCGATTTACGATTGTTGAAATAATGTAACTACAAAGAGTATTCTTATTATTATTGATATATTATTTATAGGATTAATCTCCATTGTGGATTAATCATGTCGGTAATTGTATTAGGACCAAATCCCATTTCACGTATTGGTCAATAGACAATTGTAATAGGCCGAATAAGAAGTCAGCCCCAACAGTTATTATTGATACCCAGAAATATAATAAAGGTGGGTTTACCCACCTAGAGTGAGAGTTTTTCCCTGCCAGTGAAGACCCTTCACATGTGTCAGACTTGTATATATAGAGAGGCTAGTGCCTCACTTTATCACACAAAACACTTGCTCATTTTCTAAGAGGAAAGATGCAACTTACCAGTTGGAGAGAGGGAGAAGAGTGACACATCTTTTGGAGAGGACTATCTGCATTGGTTGGGGTTATCTCTTGACATTATATTGGCAATTTATGATAATGAAGTTTTTGCTGGTTTTTCTTCCCCTAGAGGGTTTCCCAGGATAAATGTTGTGTCTCTTGTGAATGTGTATTTCTTAGTGATATTGTTCTTATGTTTCTCTTATCTATTGAAATGAAAAGAAATATAATAATGGCATAAAACATTAACATGGTATCAGAGCCAACCTGAGGGGAACATATTTCACAAGAGAAAAATGTCACTGTTGCAGTACCTGCAAATTAGGGTTTTTCAAAACTGAAGCTTTTCAGCTCCAAAACCAACTAGAAATTTGTGCCCTCCCCCAAGGATAATTTTGGCACATAGAGTGCACCTTTTCGATGGCTGGATCTCCCAGAAAGTGAAACCCTAGTTTCACAAAAGTACCAGAAGTACCAAAAAACTAGTACCAGAAGTACCAGAAGCACCAGTCCAGAAATCCGTAGATCAGATTTGAAGGGGTAAAAATTGGATTTTCTCAGATCCTAGTACACCAGGCTACTCACCCCAGCCAAACACACCTCTTGGTAAGGTAAAAATTTGATTTTAAGCATTTTCATTTTTGGCCATTCTTCATAGCCTCAGGTACAAGATGTCCGCAAGCACAAAGCTTGTTGAGAAACTAGAAGGCATAGACAACTTCCATTCCTGGAAGTATAGGATCGGTCTGATCCTTGCAGAAAATGAACTAGCAAAATTCATCAAAGAAGAAGTGGAGGAACCTGAATATGTCGTAGAGAAAGTGAAGCATCCGAAGGACTCAATCATGGCTCAAAGAATCATTGCAGATTCAGTCAAAGACCACCTGATCCCTTATGTATCATCCAAAAAAAATCTGAAACAGATGTTTGACTCTCTAAGAAAACTATACGAAGGA
This sequence comes from Picea glauca, assembly GCA_000966675.3. Classification (NCBI taxonomy): domain Eukaryota; kingdom Viridiplantae; phylum Streptophyta; class Pinopsida; order Pinales; family Pinaceae; genus Picea; species Picea glauca. Next base: position 225,841 of record JZKD02S2156265.1, read on the forward strand.
AATAACATCAACCGAAAGATGAACCTAAGATCTCAATTTAAGAATACCAAGATGCAGAAAGGAGAAATGATCCAGGAATATTTCTCTCAAATCTCATAAATTAAAGAAAAGTTAAAAGTGATTGGAGACACCATAGATGAAAAAGAATTCGTAACGACGGCCCTAAATGGTCTCACAAGACCATGGGATGCTTTCATCCAGATGATATGTGCTAGAAAGGAGAAACTACAGTTTGAGATCCTATGGGAAGAATGCATCCATGAAGAGAGAAAGGTAGCTAACCGTGAAGCACTAATAGCAAGGCTTGATAGAGAATCTTTCTAAAAGAAATATCAAGATACTCAGGTCAGATAATGGAGGAGAATATACCTCAAAAGAGTTTGTGAACTTCTGTAGAGATTTTGGGATCAAGAGGGAACTCAATACTCCACATAATCGTCAACAAAATGGTGTAGCTGAAAGGAAGAATAGAACAATTATGGAAGCTGTAAAGAACATGATTCACGATCAAGATCTTCCTATGTGCTTATGGGAAGAAGAAAAAATGGCAGTTGTTTATGTGAAGAACATATTATCCCATATCACACTTGGGTTTAAGACCCTGGAGGAGATGTTCACCGGAAAAAAGCCAGAGGTAAGCCACCTAAAAATATTTGGTTGTATAGTGTTTATTCATATACCAAAAGAGAAAAGAAACAAGCTGGAACCCTCTGGAAAGAAGGAAATATTTGTGGGATACTGTGAGGTCTCTAAGGCCTTCAAAATCTACATACCTGGTCACCGCCACATTGAAATCAACAAGGAAATGACCTTTGATGAAGAAGAAACACTTAAGAAATCAAGAAGATGCCAGCTTGAAGAAGTATATGAAAAGGAACCTGTAAATCCCAGGATTGCAGAATCCATGAGGGAAGTTTCCAGGGCTGCAGAACCAGTAAGGGAAGTCATAACTTCCCCTGATGAGGATACTCTTGAAGACCATGATATAGAAAAAGTTCAAGAACCTCCTCAAATCACCTTCTCCCATAAAATAAACCCTACTTGGGCAAGAGAGCTTATTCAAGACAGAGAGAAGTATGTTGTTCCAGAAGGAACCATGAGACAAGTGAAAATACCAAAGCCATTTTCCAGTTCCACGACTTTGATGTGTAATCTACTTGATGAAGAACCTACCTTCTTTGAAGAATCCATTCAAAAGAAGGAATGGGCAGATGTTGTGACAAAGGAATACCAATCCATAATAAAGAATGATGTATGGGAAATAGTTCCCAGACCAAAAATTAAGGACGTGGTATCATCAAAATGGCTCTTCAAAATAAAACGTGTTGTTGATCGAAGTATTGAGAAATTTAAAGCAATATTTGTCACTTGTGGATTTTCCCGGAAGGAAGGTATTGACTATGAAGATACATTCGCTCCTGTAGCCAAATACACTTAAATTAGAACCATCATAGCTCTTGTAGTTAAGATGAAATGGAAGCTGCACCAGATGGACATGAAGACAACTTCCGTGAATGGTGTTATTGAAGAGGAAGTATATATAGAGAAACCCCAAGGATTTGAGGTTGAAGACAGGAAGTCTCATGTCTACATATTTAAGAAAGCCTTATATGGATTGAAGTAAGCCCCTAGAGCTTGGTATGGTCGTATAGACAGTTTCTTGATGAGCTTAGGCTTTACCAAGAGTAAAGCAGACTCAAATGTCTACTTCAAAATTATGGATAATGAACTGGTAATCTTACTACTGTATGTGGATGACTTATTCTTAATTGGAGAAGAAAATCTCATCGTTGAATGTAAAAAAAGACTTTCCGCAGAATTTGAAATGAAGGACCTTGACCTAATGCATTAATTCTTAGGCCTTGAGGTATGGTAGAGTCTAGAAAGAATCTTCCTTATCCAAGGGAAGTACATGATAAAAATCTTAAAGAGATTTGACATGATAGAATGTAAGTCCATGAATACACCCATGGAAACGAAGCTGAAGTTGTTGGTCGATACTTCATCAGATTTGATGGATGCCACACTATACAGACAGATTATTGGATCACTGATGTACCTGATGAACACTAGACTAGACATTTGTTTTGCAGTGAACACCTTGAGTTAGTTTTTGGTAGAGCCCAGACGTGTTCACCTAGTGGCTGCAAAACATGTGATGAGGTACCTTAAAGGTACAATGGACTATGGTTTTAGCTACGATGGAGATCATAAATTCACATTGAGTGGATACACTGATGCAGATTGGGCAGGAAGCATTGCTGACAGAAAAAACACTTCCGAATGCTATTTCAGTTTGGGATCAACCATGATCTCGTGGTAGAGTAGGAATAAATCTAGTATTTCTCTCAGCATAGTAGAAACATAGTACATTGTCGCATGTTCTGCTAGCTGCGAAGCTATATGGCTTCAAAAGTTGTTGACTGGTCTATTTGACCTAGAGATGGAAGAAACCACGATCCTATGTGACAACCAGAGCTACATAAACATGACGGAGAATCCTGTATTCCATGACAGGTCGAAGCACATAGATATTTTCTATCATTACATCTGTGAAATGGTGCAAAGAGGAGCCTTGAAGCTCCTGTATATTAGCATGGATGAACAGGTTGCTGATTTGTTGACCAAACCTCTATCTCATGTAAAGTTTGAACACTTTCGAGATAAGCTTGGTATAGTCCAAAAGGACCCTCCCTGAAAGGGGGAGTATATATGTATTCCTTGCTTCTGACCTCGTTGTTAGACGTAAAGCAAGATGAGTCATTGCTTCTGACCTCACTGTTAGACGTAAAGAAAGATGTTGTGTGTATTCCTTCCTTTTGACCTCGTTGTTAAACGTAAATCAAGATGAGTCATTGCTTCTGACCTCGATGTTAGACGTAAAGAAAGACGTTGTGTGTATTCCTTTCTTCTGACCTCGTTGTTAGATGTAAAACAAGATGAGTCATTACTTCTGACCTCGTTGTTATACACAAAGAAAGACATTGTGTGTATTCCTTGCTTCTAACCTCGCTATTAGATGTAAAACAAGATGATTCATTGCTTATGACCTCATTGTTAGACATAAAGCAAGACATTGTGTGTATTCCTTTCTTTTGACCTCTCTGTTAGACGTAAAACAAGATGACTCATTGCTTCTGACCTCGCTATTAGACGTAAAGCAAGACGTTGTGTGATTCCTTTCTTCTGACCTAGTTGTTAGATGTAAAGCAAGATGATTCCTTGCTTCTGACCTCATTGTTAGATGTAAAGCAAGATGATGATGTGTTCCTTTCTTCTGACCTAGTTGTTAGACATAAAACAATATGTGACTAACACTGAGCTCCCATCTTATCAACTGTGACATTGAGCCAGTGTAGTTCTATGATGTGCCAGCCTAGTATTGTGATGAGGTATCATTTTTACTGATACATATTGATGCAGATCATGATGACATTATTTCAAGAATGATAATGTTGCCGATGAAGAAAACTTCCAATGACTCGTAAATATGCTAGCCAATGTTCTAAGATGATATTGATGATACTGTCCTCCTGATGCCACTGATGATGTAGACCTCTCTTGCCTGATGTTGTTGAAGAATACCCTTCTTGTTAAGGGGGAGTGTTGAAATAATGTATCTGCAAAGAGTATTCTTATTATTATTGATATATTGTTTATAGGGTTAATCCCCATTGTGGATTAATCATGTCGGTAATTGTATTAGGACCAAATCACTTTTTGCGGATCGGTCAATAGACAATTGTAATAGGCAAAATAAGAAGTCGGCCCCAATAGTTATTATTGAGACCCAAAAATATAATAAAGGTGGTTTTACCCACCTAGAGTGAGAGGTCAGACATGCTAATGAAGACCCTTCACATGTGCCAGACTTGTATATATAGAGAGGCTAGCGCCTCACTTTATCACACAACACACTTTCTCATTTTCTAAGAGGCAAGCTGTAACTTACCAGTTGGAGAGAGGGAGAAGAGTGGCACATCTTTTGGAGAGGACTATTTGTATTGGTTTGAGTTATCTCTTGACATTGTATTGGAAATTTATGGTAAGGAATTTTTTGCTGGGTTTTCTTCCCCTAGAGGGTTTCCCAGAATAAATGTTTTGTCTCTTGTGAATGTGTATTTCTCAGTGATATTGTTCTTATGTTGCTCTTATATATTGAAATGAAAAGAACTATAATAATGGCATAAAACATTAACAATGATCAAGGTATCACCATTTACAAATTAAGAAAAACGGCATCCCTAAGACTGCCTTTAAGATGAGGTTTGGACATTAAGAGTCTATTGTTTTACCATTGGGGATGACAACCACCCCAGGGGTATTTATGAGTTTGATGAACAGGGTGTTCCACGAGTACTTGGACAAGTTAATCCAAGTATTCATTGTCAATATTTTGATTTACTCTCGGATGATGGAGGAGCATGAAAAGCACTTATGCTTAGTACTACAATGTCTGTGAGAACAAAAGTTGTATGGGAAGTTGTCCAAATTCTCTTTTTATCAATCAAAGATTCACTACTTAGGGCATGTCATCTTCGACGAAGGAATCGTTGTGGATCCAGCAAAGTTCGAGGCTATTATGGAATGTCCTACACCAACGAATGTCTTGAAAGTGCCTAGCTTCATGGGTTTAGAACGATACTATCGACGATTCGTCGAGGGATTTTCGAAGATAGTAGATTTGATCACAGAATTGGAGAAGAAAAACAAGAATTTTGTTTGGACCAAGAAATGTGCAGAAGCATTTCGGAGGCCCAAGGAGTTGTGGACAACAAAACTGATACTAAAGGTCCCTAACATGGATGTAGACTTCTTGTTATGCACTAACGCATCCAAGGAAGGCTTAGGCGGGGTCTTCGTGCAAGACGGACGAGTGATCGCTTACATTTTGTGGAGACTGAGAAGGCATGAGGAGAACTACGCGACACATGATTTGGAGTTGTTATCTATCATATATGCCTTGAAGATTTGGAGAGACTACCTTGTTGGATGAAAATTTGAACTAAAGACTGACCGTTGTGGACCTCAACACATATCTACGCAAAGTGACCTGAATGCGCCACAACGAAGTTGGTCAAAATTTCTTAGCGAGTATGAATTTGAGATTACTTTCATAAAAGGAACAGTGAACGGAGTGGTGGATGCATTGAGTCGGATACCATGCATCTTTTTGGTGCTACCTAATTAGACGAGTCTGCGTGAAAAAATTTGAACTTTACAACGTAATGATGATCGGTACAAAGAGGTTGATGGTTTTATCGGATGAAACAAAATGACGGTACCATGATTTGAAGGATTTTTGTTTGATAGCAATGGATTTTTGAGGTTTAAAAATTGGATCTATGTACCACTGAACGATGACTTGAGGATGTTGGTCCTGAGTGAGGCTCATAGAGGAGTTTACATGGCTCCCCTAGGAGTCACAAAGATGAGGGCAGACCTTCAACCCTTATTCTTCTGGAAGGGAATGAAGGCAGACATAGTCAACTAGATGGCCATATGCTTAGAATGTCAACAGGTAAAGGTTGAACATAGACACCCAGCATGATTGCTACAACCACATGCTATTCCAGAATCGAAATGGGAGGTTATTTCAATGGATTTTATTGTTGGACTGCCACTAACAACAAGGAGACATGACTCGATTTTTTTAGTAGTAGACACTCTGATGAAGAGTGCTCACTTTATTCCTGTTCATATGAAGTATCAGACACCTAAAATAGCTAGAGTTTTCATCAGTGAGATTGTGAGGATGCATGGCGTGCCTAAGAGGATTATATCTGGTCGAGGATCGATGTTTACTGGATGGTTTTGGATGAGTTTCAAGAGGCCATGGGGGACCCAACTTAACTTTATTACTACATATCACCTGAAGACTGATGGGAAGAACAAATGAACAAACCTGACCTTGGAGGAAATGTTGTGCATGTACGTGATGGACCAACAAAAGCATTCTGAAGAATTCTTTCCTTTGGTGGAGTTCTCTTACAACGACAGTTACCAGAGCACCATTAGGATGGTGCCTTTCAAGTTTCTTTACAGGCGACCATGTCAGATGCCTTGAGTTGGGATCAGCTTGAGGATAGGGTCTTGGTGGGACCTGAAGAGATCCAAGAAATGGAAGAGCAACTGCAAACAATAAGACGATGGATAAAAGAAGCATATGATCGATAGAAGAGTTATGTTGATGTGCGCCGTGTCAACCGTAGTTACAAGGTCAGTGATCAAGTCTTCTTGTAGGTTAAACTTCATAAGAGTTCGATCCAGTTTTGGAAGGGAGCTAAACTCTCTCCTAGGTTCATGGGACCTTTCGAGATTGTGGAGAGAAAGGGGCACGTGGCCTATTGACTAGCCTTTCCTGATTCTTGAGGCATTTTACATGATGTATTTCACATCTCCATTTGAGACATTTTGTTTAGTGATCCTACACATGGTTTCAGTTGAGCACCTGGCAGGTGTCGGATGAGGGGTCGCTCACGGCTGAGCTGATCCACACCTTGGATCATCGTGTTCGACAGTTATGACATTGAATGGTGGATCAAATCAACGTCCAATGGGACAATTATAGTCTGCACTCGGCGACCTCGGAGGACACATATGATATACGCTGGTAGTTTCCATTTTTGTTTGATAGATAGAAATATGATATTATGATACATTTTATTTCGGCATTATTACAATGAACCTTCGGGACAAAGTTTAGATCAAGAGGGGGTGTATGTAACATCCTGATCTGGCACGCTGAGAAAACTTATTCTTAAGGACACTTGCTCACAAGTAATCCATATTATTATGCTAATTAAAACATTTGATTTTGATTATGAGGCGTTATGGGTTGATGACACGCTGTTTTACTACATTGACATAGATAGGTGCGATTGACTAGCTTTTACTAAGTGTGTTGGGTTTTGGACCTTGAGGATGCAGGGCATCGATGGAACCCCTTGGACTCCAGATCAAGTCAGGGAGTGTACCATTGGGGTTTGATTTTTTTTACTATGATATTAGTACATCTGACTAGATGATATGATATGGATATGTTCTAACATGATTTTTTGATGATGCAGGCTGACGATAGCTTGCCAACCAGACTCACATATGGAGTAAAGGGGTCACGCACGACTACAAGAGATGTTGCGGGAGAGGTGTTGTCAGCAGCCCTGTAACAGCCTAGTAGCACTCCCTCCATGGCTCGAACTATAGGTTAATAATTACCTAGATCGAGAGGACCCATGATGCCATGAGGGAAGACTAGGACAATCGCTCATGATAATTCTAAGGGGCGCGCAGTAAGGCAGGGGCCTTATTCCTTAGAGGCCCTTAGTCTCCCACAAGTTCACCTGGCGGAGTGTTGACTCCAGGGGCTATTGATGTCTACCAAATCATTCAAGAGGCGAGTGGTACCCTTGGAGCACGTAGTGTTTCATGAAGGGCATGTTGTGTAGGGGAACATATGAGGCGAGTGGCACCCTTGGAGCACCTAGTGCGTCTTGATGGCACTCCGTGTTGTTGATGATAGAGGAATGAACCTAGATGTCCTTAAGATGAATAACGTGTTAAGAAATTTTTAAAACAACTTCCCTAATTAATTGTCGCCCTGTACGAAAATTTCAGGTTTAAGTCTAAACTATGCTGGTGGTAAAATTTTATCTCTGAAAAAAAAATAACAATAATAAAAATAAAAATAAAACCACCTGAATAATAATTATGACCTTAGTTAAATCTTGTAACATGAAGCGAATAAGAAATTTAATTTATTCAAAAAAAATAAAAAAAATCTGTTGGAATAAAATTTAAAAGAAAAAGGGGAATTAATGGTTTTATTATTATGATAATTTTAAAATATTAATTAAATGAGAAAAGGGAAAAAAGGGTTAATTTCCACACCTGCGTTTTGACTTCTAATTAAAAAGGGGAAAGAGGGAAAATCTTAAAGTTTAGGAAACTAGGAAAAGAGGTAAACAAAAAGGCGAAAAAGGGGAACATAAGGGAAAAAGAAGAAAGTAAAACTTAGAAAAAGAATCTACCATTTAAGAGCTTTCT
>JZKD02S2156265.1:308948-326318 GCA_000966675.3 Picea glauca
CTTTTTATTTGGTTTTGTCATCCAAGAACTGCACGAGACTCTCACCCATTGATGGAAGACATATGATGAATGTAATCATCTCTACGTTGATGGAGACAAGTTCTTCTAACCATAAAAATCCTCCATGGAAGACTTCCATCAACTTCTTCACGCAATTGTTCAACTCTTTTCCCCTACTGAAGTGGGTAATCTCTAACAAATTCAAGATCCCTCTGTTTTCTAAGCATGTCTCCCATTACTTTTTTTGGAGTACTGTGTCTCCAAATGGTCATGTGCCTATGCTCTCCATGTACACCTGCTGCGTAAATTCTGGGAATTTGTTAGTGTAAGACACATCATGGTTTGGGTATCTCAACCTTTCCACAAAATCCAATAGAGTTGGCATGACCTTCACCCCCTATGGAATTCGTGTTAAAACAATTGAGGCATCTGGTTGCTTGCGTGGGGACCGTGCGATGGGATTTTTTCCCTTTCTTATTACTGGTTAGTCAGAGTTCCTAGTCTCTATTTCTTTGTCTTCCCCACCCAACTTTGGCTACCCTATGATGTCTTCAATATGTACTTCTTCTTGTTGCACAGACCCCACCACCGGTTGTGGTCTCGACCAAACAGACTTTGTCCTCTTGCTATCACCACCATTCATTCTATGGGTTGCCTCGACCCTCACTAGTTGCTATGAGTTTCATTGGCGACTAGTTCATGGCCCTATGCAATTCAACCCTAGTGACAAATTGAAGAGCTTATTGAAATGGTGAGAAACCTCCATCCCAACCTGTGTAGGGTATTTCCATTGATCTTGTAACTCTAAACTGGAATGGCCCACCATCAATATTCACATATAAACTATAACTCAAATGTAGAGAAAAAGAAGATGAAGAAGAACCAACTACTAAAAAGTTGAAGAGGTGGTAGTGCGTAGGTAAAGAGTCAGTGATGCCACACACAGAAGCAATGTAATCCAAACCCAAGAAAAGAATAATGAAAACAACTCTATCTAAATATGTTTCTGTGGTTTTTGGTTATATTATTATTTCAAAATGGAACAAATAAATACAACTCAAAAACTAATGAAAAGAATAAACCTAATCTCCTTGGAGACTTTGAGCAAATTAATGAAACTGCCATGAAAAAGAATGTATTGCACCATATAACTAGTCTCACAAACTGCCCTTTATGATTGTTCTCACTACGACAATAAACCTATTAATTAAATAAAAACATAGTTTCCTCTTACTTTATCATGGTTTCTTCTCATCTTTATCTATAACAATCCACTCTTTAAACCAAGCAACATACAATAACACTGCTTTCGTTCATTAAATAAAAACATAACCGGACTTCAATCAACGTTTTCATATGCAGTAATAGTCATTTTATGTAACCGGACTTCAATCAACGTTTTCTTATGTAGTAATATCCAGTTTTTGTAGTGCTCACAATGAAATTAAAACGAACTATTTTTCTACAATCAATTTTTTTTAATCCTACACCAATCTTTTTGTTAATAAATAAATATGCATTATGAATAACATAGATTTATTATCTAACTAGAACGAGATTCTATATATCCATCTAATTTAATTTGAACGATAAGTTTAAAAGGTTAATTTAATTTTGTTAATAAATAAATATGAATAACATGGACTTATTATGTAATTGGTTTTTAATTTTTTAATACGAACTAGTTGCTATATATCCATCTAATTCCATTTAAAAGATAAGTTTTAAAGGTTAAATATTTGAAAAAAGTTGTCTATAATTTATAGAAAATTTATAATAATTATATGGCAGAGTGACATCTTATATTGGCGTCGTATCATTGAAAAAATACACTTTACTATATATATCCGTCCAATTCCATTTAAACTATAAGCTTTAAAAGTTACTTTAATTGAAAAAAAAATGTCTAAATTTTATGGAACCTTTATGATAACTATATGGCACACTAACATTTTATAACTAAGTTGAGACTTGATTAAATGAAAAAAAAGAAAAAATATATAATATTTATATATATATCGATTTAACAAAGCCTTATGAAGTGAAGAATGGATTAACTCAATTATTCAAACCTTATATTGGAAAAACTATTTTTTCCAACTTGCCTAAGATCTACTTCAGTATTTTTAATGCTTAGAATATGTGAAATTTTCAATTGTGTAATTTTTCTATTCTTATTTTAAGACGTTTATCATTTCTTCTCATTTTTCATTGATTGGATTGTTACAATTAATAAATAAATGAATTTTTAGGGATTGGTTCATTGGTAGGGATTGGTTTATTGGTTTGTCATCTTATTTATACCTGCATTTTTTCTTAAAAAATATACATATTTTGAGCATTTTAGTGTGTTATGTTTATTTGATATCTATTTAAGTACTTTTTCTATTATAATTATTTTAAATAAATTAATTATGTTTTCATCATCTAATAAGTAAATTGGTAATTAACTAAGTTCAAAGTATTAAATACAAGATTTGTCAATATAATTATAAACATAAAAACACATTTGTAAAAGCTACAAGCTTAACTCTTCAACAATTCTAAATTAACTATAACTAAAAAATGAGGATTATGATGAAAAAGAACAAAGATTCTCTCTGATGTTGCAAGTTCAATGTAATTTAGTCATTTCCTCCCTCAAATTATTGATTTTTTTTCCCCTTTATTATCTCATAAATTTGTATAACAATTGTGATATTAGAAGATAAAAACTAAAACCATTTACAAATAGTAAAATTTTATACTAAGAAACTAGTGAGTAACATTATCATTTTGTTGGGGTGTCATATAGTCTGAGCCTCAAAGGTAAATATGGGGTATGTTTTTTTAATATAACAAGTTAAATATAAGATATATGTTTTGTTATATTTGTTGGAATTTGGTGACAATGAATTCCAAGGATGGATTTAGATCATATTATTCCTCTTTTGGCTGTAAATAATTAAACCAAGTTAGAATATGGATGAGATTTCATTTAATAATCAATTTTTTGTGTAAATGTATATAAATTCATGTAAGCTCATAGACGCAAAAGGGAGATAAGGGAGGGTGTGAGAGGATATGAGAGAGCTTGGAAGTCTGCTATAATCTCCATGATCCGAATAACAAGACAACCAATACCTCTGCTTGGTGGACATAGCCCAACGTTTGGGTGAACCATGTGAAATCTATGTGTTTCTAATCTATGTGATCGCTGATTATCATATGTGAATTTTGTTTTCCGCTTTTGCAATTCTAACAATTGGTATCAAAGATGTGATGGAGATCTGTGAGGCGAGATCTGTGGTGCAAGAAGGTGAATTGAGTAGGTGCCATAGGAGGAAATTGAGTAGAAAGTCATCGACGCTTCGTATGTAGTGTTAGAGGCGTGTCGACACCCTCACACTTATGAAATTAAAAATTTTGTGAGCTACATGCACCCATATCATGCACCACATAGCGTCGATGCTCCCCCATCCATAGTCAAGGAGCTCTAGCACTCCCTCATCCACACTCAAGGAGCATTGATAGTTGAAACTAGCGCTCCATTTCAATAGTCAAAGGATCATCGATCTCCCAAGGAAATATTTGTATGGTTCTTTGAAAAAGTTAAGGTATGAAGAATTTTGGGTTTTTTTAAAATTGAATTTCCTTTTTTGAAAACGTGAAAAATTCAAGTCACATGGAGGATTTTTTTAAAAGGTTTACTATATTTGGAATTAAATATAGTATGTAAAAGGTATAAAGTAAATTAAAAAGGTGAATTTTATTTTTTTAATGAAAGGTGAGGTTCGTAAAAGGATTTTTTATTAAACTTTTTACTAAACCTTTTCGAGTTTATGCCATCATTCCTCCACATGTTTTTTTAAAGGGGTTGGTTATTATAAGTAGTGGTGTTTTGGAATTTTTTCTTTCGCTAATGGTGAAAACTCAGAGTGCTAAATTTGAAATTGACAAGTTCAATGGAAAGAACAATTTCAAGATCTGGAAGGTTAAGATGCATGATCTTCTCGTGCAAGAAGGCGTGGTGAAGGTGCTTTTGGGAAAATAAAAGAAACCCACTACCATAAAAGATGAAGAATAGGATGAGATCGATGCGAGAGCACTGAGTGCCATATGTCTGTGTTTGGTCGATGATGTTCTGTTCAACATTGTCTCGGAGAAGACAACAACTGGTTTATGGATGAAGCTGGAAAGCTTGTATATGACAAAATCCTTGATGAACATTATCTTCCTGAAAAGACAATTGTACATTTTGAGCGTGAAGGAAGGTACAAAAATAGCTGATCATTTAAATAATTTTAATACTCTTTTAGTCCAGTTAGATAGCATGGGAGTGAAATTTGAATCTGAAGATAAGGAAATTACATTATTGTGTTCTTTGCCCACATCATGGGATCACTTTGTTACCTCGATTAATTTCATCACACCATAAATTATTGAGTTTGATGTTATTGTTGGAGCTTTATTGTCTGAGGAAACAATAAAGAAAACCAATTCAGAAAGCTCTACATATGAGATGATCATGGTCAGAGGAAGACCTAAGGAAAGATGGCATGTTCAGAGGGATTTCTCTCGGTCAAAGTCTAAGGGAAGAAAGAGAAAGCTTAAGTGCTAGTTTTGTTGCAAATCTGGACACCTGAAGAAGGACTATTGGAAGCGACAACAATCCTCCAAAGAAGACCCTTCAAAAGAAATGAAGGTAGAGAACACAAGTGAAATAGGTTCAACAATAGGTTCAAGTATGAGTGATGAAGTTTTATCAATTATTTATGTTAGAAGGAAGAACCGATTCATATCACACCACAATGGTATTTGAGAACGAGAATGATTATGTTCAACTGTGGTATCAATGGTTGGGCCATATGAGCGAACAAGGATTGAAGGTGTTAACTAATTGCAAGTTACTTCCTAATCTAAAGTATTTAAAGTTAGATTTTTTCAAGCACTGTGTTTATGGAAAACAAAATAGGCAAAGATTTAAAACCGAAAGACACACCAGTGAAGGAATCCTTTATTATATCCATTCTGATGTTTGGGGACCATCCCCTGCTATTTCATATGGAGGATCATCATATTTTGTAACTTTTATAAATGATTTCTCTATGAAGGTTTCGATCTATATGTTAAAAAGAAAAGTTGATGTATTTATTGTTTTCAAACAATTTAGAGCTTTGGTAGAAAAGAGCACTAGTAGATCCATTAAATGTTTAAGAACTAATAATGGTGGTGAATTTGCGTCAATGGAATTTGAGAACTATTGCAAGGAGTTTGGGATTGATAGGCATAAAACCGCTTCCTATACTCCTCAACAAAATGGAGTTGTTGAATGCATGAACATGACTCTTCTAGAGAGAGCAAGGAGTATGCTTAGTAATGCCAACTTGCAGTAGGAACTATGGCCAGAAGCAGTAACTATAACTTTTTATCCGGTGAATCAATCACCATCAACAACAATAGAGTGAAAGATTCCTGAAGAGGTATGGAAAGGTCACCCTTGTAATTATTCTAATATTAAAGTTTTAGGTTGTGAAGCCTATGCTATAATTCTGAAACACCAATGTTCTAAACTAGATCCAAAATAAAAAAGGCTTATGTTTGTTGGATATGGTGATGGTATTAAGGGTGACATGTTGTGGGATCCTAATGCCCACAAGATCACCATTAAAAAAGATGTAATATTTGATGAATCGTATCTCATCAAATCAGTTGTAGATGTTCAAATGAAAGAGGAAGAAGTACCTAAGTATCAACAGATTCAGTTTGAAACCAAGTCAAATACAGATGAAAGTGAACATGAACAAGTTTCTGAATATGTTCATGAAGAGTTTCCTACAAAGGAAGACTTGGTTGATTATAACAATTAACAAAATGTGGATGTCCCACAAACTTCTCTAAGGAGGTCTACACGGGTCACAAATCCTCTGAGAAGGTATGATGATTTTGTTTCATTGGTTTCTTTAAGTACTAATGATGATGAACCCTCGTTCTATCAATAAGTTGTGAAGGGTTATAACAATGATAAATGGAAAGAAGAAATGAAAGATGAAATGAAGACATTAGAGAGGAATGTCACATGGGACCTAGTAGAACTTCCAAGAGACAGAAAAATTGTAGGTTGCAAGTGGGTCTACAAGCTGAAGAAGGTTGTTGATGATAAGGTGGAGAGGTACAAATCAAGGTTGGTTGCAAAAGGATATTCTTAGAAAGAAGCTATTGACTTTCATGATATTTTTTCACCAGTTGTTAAGTCTGTTTTAATTCAAATTGTGTTAGCATTAGTTGCATTACTTGATTTGAAATTGGAGCAGCTAGATGTTAAGACTGCTTTCTTACATGGAGATTTGGATGAGGAAATTTACATGGAACAACCTGAAGGGTTTGTTCAAAATCGCAATAAGAATTTTGTTTGTAGGCTCAAGAAATCATTGTATGGTCTGAGGAAGTCGCCAAAACAATGGTACAATAAGTTAGACTCTTTCATGGTGAGCCAGAATTATACAAGGAGTGAGCATGATCATTGTGTCTACTTTAAGAAATTGAATAATGACATATTCATTATCTTAGTATTGTATGTTGACAATGTGCTTTTAGAAAACAAAAGCATAACTGAGATCAGCAGGTTAAAAGATCAAATGGCTAGGACGTTTGATATGAAAGATCTAGGAGTAGCAAGGCAGATTCTGGGCATGGAGATATTCCAAGACAGGAGAAATGGTAAGCTTTGGTTGTCACAACAGAAGTATGTTGAAAAGATACTTTTGAGGTTTGGTATGAACAATGTGAAACCAGTTTCAGTCCCTTTGGATTCCCATTTTAAGCTTTCTTCAAGTTTATGTCCTAGTACAAAAGAATAAAATGAATATATGTGTCGAATACCATATGCTAATGCAGTAGGAATTCCAATGTATGCGATGGTTAGTACAAGGCCAAACATTTCACATGCAGTCAGGGTTGTCAGCAGGTATATGGAAAATCCAGGTAAAGAGGACTGGACAAAAGTGAAATGGGCGCTTTAGTATCTGAGGGGCACAAGTGTTTACTGTATCACTTATAACATTTGGTTGTGAATTAGTCTGTGGATATGTTGATTCTGATTTTGCAGGTGATTTGGACAAGAGAAGGTCGACTTCGGGGTATTTCTTTACTCTTGCAAGTGGAGATATTAGCTAGATGTCAAAGCTATAGAACATTGTTTCTTTATCCACTACAAAAACATAATACGTACTTGCTTCACATTCTTGCAAAGAGACAGTTTGTTTGAAAGGTTTGTTTGGTGATTTTGGAAGGATGCAAGACAAAGTAAAGTTACTTTGTGATAGTCAAAGTGTTATTCACTTCGCTAAGAATCTAGCCTACCACAGTAAAAAAAAACATATACCTATCAAGTACCATTTTGTAAGACAGGTCATTAATGAACATGGAGTCTCTCTTGATAAAGTGCATACAAAAGAGAACTACACAGACATGTTCACAAAATCAGTTCTTTTAGAGAAGCTACGATGGTGCTTGGCTTCTCTTGGCTTGCAGAAAAGGTGATGAACAAAAGGAAGGAGAAGGTATCAAGTTAATTGTTGTGAAGATGGAGATTGTTGGAATTTGGTGACAACGAATTCCTCCAAGGATGGATTTAGATCCTATTATTCTGCTTTTGGTTGTAACTAATAAGACCAAGTTAGAATATGGATGAGATTGCATTTAATAATCAATTTTCTATGTAAATGTATATAAATTCATGTAAACCCGTAGAGGCAAAAGGGAGATAAGGGAGGATGTGAGAGAGCTTGATGAATGTAACCCAACATTTGGGTTAACCACATGAAATTGTTGATTATCATATATGAATTATGTTTTCTACGTTTGCAATTCTAACAATATTTGGGATATTTTTTTTTAATATAACAAGTTAAATATGAGATATATATTTTATTAATATAACAATTATTTAACTAGATAGAAAATTAAAGTAGAAATTTATACTTTTTCTTAAATGTTTTTTTTTTTTTAAATAAATATTGAAAAAAATTGTGATGGTTGAAAAAAATTGTAATGGTATCGATACAAGTTAACTTACAAGTTGCTATTAAAATGGACTAGATTTTAGTTCGTATTTAGCAATTATTAATTTATGGAGTAACCCTTATCCCCATATCAATTCTACGTTAACATCATGCATAATTCTTTTTAGGGATAAAAAACCATTATCTCATTGGTTCTAGGAATTGTGGTAGGGCAAGTTGCGCATTCACTGTTACGGCATATATACAGTTGAATCCCTAATTTTTTTTTATCTCATTGCCTCTAGGAATTGTGGTCGGGTAAGTTGCGCATTCATTGTTACGGGATATATACAGTTCAAACACAGGACGTACGTGTATCAACGTTTTTTTAAATGGAAACACCGCAATTTCTTGTTAATCAATTTGAAGGAAATTCGAAACTAGATTTCAATGTGTAACTTTTGTACTTTCATAAACATAAAACATACATAGATTCTCACTCATAGATCATTTAAAACGCATTAAATTATAACAAAGAAATATCTCACACAAAACCTGCATAAATTCTCACACATAGATCATTAAAGTTATAACAAAGAAATATCTCACACAACATGCAAAGAAATATCTCATACAAAACATGCATAAATTCCCACACATAGATGATTAAAAAGCATTAAATTACCTCCAAAAAAACCATCTCGTACAAAACAGAAATATCTCAATTCTCAAAACATGCATAAATTCTCACAACATAGGTCATTAAAAAACATTAAATTATAAAAAAAAAAATATCTCATACAAAACAGAAATATCTCCCACAAAACATGCATAAATTCTCACACATAGATCATTAAAAAGCATTAAATTACAACAAAGAAATATCTCATACAAAACCTGCGTAGGTTCTCACACATACATCATCATAGATCATCAAGTTTAATAAGAAAACTCATTAAATTATAATGAAGAAATATCTCTGCAATCTAAATAAAAAGTGGGGAGCTGGGATTGACTACCTGATTTGACACATGCATGGATGCTTCATGGTTAAATGCTATAGCAATGTATCATTCCTTATCAACTAACAGTTCAAATATCCAAATTCCGTAGACATGACACAATATTATATTATTACAACTGGACAGATATTCCCTCATTTCTTAACAGAGATCAGATCGACGGTCATATTGATTCAGCGGTAAATTTATTTTCAATTACGAAAATGTTAGTATACACTTATGTGGTAAAATTTAGGGAATTTTATTTATTTTTTTCCCCAAATTTTATTGTTATTTTAATTTTTCACAAATTAATATAAAATTGTCATATAATATTTAAAAATTTGACTCTTTTATAATTTTTAAATATTTGATTTAATAAATATTTATTTTATAATTATTGAAAAACTTTAGTAAAATTTTTATATTAAAAGTAACAATGTGAAACTCAAACTAATTTCACTCCAAAGCAATTTAAATATACTCTTTTATTAAATAGGTATGATAACAATATTAAAATATGAAATAAAATAGTTCAGTTATAAAATAATCTGAATTTAATTAAAAATATTAGTTTTTTAATATAAAAAAATTCTAACTTTTTTATAAGTAAGATGTTAAACTATATCAAAATAGTATTTGATTTCATGTTTATGAATAAGGTTAAATTTTATTAAAAGACATATTGTTTTATTGGAGATAGTATTTGGTTTTATGTATGGGATTAAGGTTATATGTTATTTAAAAATATATGGTCTCATATGGTCCCGTTGGAGGTAGCCTCGATCATAACCACAAGAGAAATTGAGTTTCTTGGTATACTATTTGCTTGGAACTAACTATTTAACTAAGAGTTAGTTCTCCTATGTAAGGAAAGATGTTAATGACCAGGTAAGGGTGAAAGTTAACCCCGTTGAGAACCATCAAGTAAAATCAGCAATGAGTTATTTCAAGTGCCATTGTTTTCATTGAATAATGATGAATGTAAACATACATTCATAGATAATAGCAAATAGATAATAGCAAATTATTACTATCTTCATTACCAATTAACAACTAAAATATAAGGGGGTCTCATACACTATTTTGGTGTTTGTCTTGGTGGGCGCCTAATGGTTAAGAACATCTTTTTCCTCCTAAAATATCACCAGTTCAATTCCAAAGTGAGGTAGAGTATGTATAGGGTATGTATACCTCCAAATTTAAGTATTGCAATTATACTTTTAGTACATTTGAGTGAGTCTTTTTGGGTTAAAATAGTCAATAAAAAGGTAATCATAAAAAGACATATTATTTAAAAAGTAATTACCATATGATTTGATAATATAATTAAAAATAACAGTAATTGTTAAATATCTTAACTTAAAAATAATAATAGTGATAATAATATTAAAATTAAAATGAAATAAATTAATAATTTAGTTTAACTTATGGAAGGTTCAATTGAAATTATAGCATTGAAAAAAGGATATATGGAGGATGGGAAGCTTATTATGGGCTCCAAAACAATTGTAAATCAACATACCTTTTTCTTTGGGATAATAATAAAAAAATCCTCTTTAATAGTCTCCTCACTTCAGTTATCTTATATGGATGTGAAGTTTTGGGGTTGAAGTATATCTAGAGAATCTTGGAGAAAGATAGAACAGATCCAAAATAGTTAATTTAATAACTTATAGTCTCAAAAAAAGGAAACACACCCAATCATATCCTCCTCATAGAATGAAGCATTTCCCCTATTGAGAGCATTGCAACAAGGTAAACAACATGGATGACAAGATGCTCCTCGAAATTGCTCCAAACTCTAGCCAAAACCACCAAGTCTCGAGCTAGGATGGCATAAAGATGTCAAATATTGGCTAAATAGTTGGGGAATACGAGAAGAAGCCAGCATGCAAAATATCAATAATATTACAAATATTCTCTCTTCTTAATTTAAGAAGAAAATGTGGCATGATAAAGAATTAGTGGATAAAATGAAATTAAGATATTACAAGGAGGTGAAGAATATGTCATCTTTCTGACACTAAGTGGGTAGAAGATGAAAAACACTTCCTCTTATATTTCCCTACATATATCCATATTAAATCCAAATTTAAAAGTATTCCTTCCTAACCTCCTAATTCATCAAAATGATGGTGATCTTGGAACACTTCTCTCAATGTATAGAAATAATCTCTCATAAATATGATTTTAAGTAATCTCTTACCTTCTTAAGCTCCCATAAATCAATTGGTATCACTCAAGGTTAATCATCATCATCATCAACATCATATATATGAAACAACTTAAAAGTACTATTTGGTGTCAAGTATGAGATTAAGGTTAAATGTTATTGAAAAGTATATAATCATATTGAAAGTAGTCACAACAATGACAAAGGGGATATTGGCTTTCTTGTAAATATTATTTTGGAGTAAGACCTAATATATATATATATATATATATATATATATATATATATATAAATTAAAAGGTAGTATTTGGTGACAAGTATGAAAATAAGGTTAATTTTTATTGAAGAGTATATAACCATATTGAAAGTGGTCACAGAAATGACCACACGGGGATATTGGCTTTCTTGTAAATATTATTTTGGAGTAATACTTAAAAATACATTATTGTTTAAGATCTTGTCTTCATGTGGTGTGGTTTTCCTTGAATAAAGGTAATGGGTTAGACCCACATTTACAAATTATAGCTAGCAGGAAGTGATATGTGTTCACTACAAATTGGCCACTACATTATAATAAATTTTGCTACCTAAAAATATTTAAAATTAAGATGATGATGATGATGATGATTAACGTCCACTAACATCTAATTGGTCTATCAAACCTTAAGAAGATACATGATTACTTGTGATTCTTTAGAATATTATTTCTGTATTTACATATTAATAATAAATCCATGATTATCATTAATATTTAAATAACAATGATTAATTATTTTGATAAATTTTATCACCTCTTAAAAAATTCTAAGATTTTCTGAGATCCCACGTAAACTTGCAATCTGTTTTCCCTCACGATATAAAAGAAACCACAAATAAAGAGATAAAATTGTAACTTTTTTATGATATGGACCTACAAAGATGACTACTTTGATGTTATCTCGAGTGATCTCGATTTCCGTATCATTGTCTTTCATCGATTTTAACATGACATTAACGAAATTCTTCTTAAGGTTTTGAGATTCTGGTGTGTGAATTGTTCTTTAGAATGTTTAGAAAATTTACAATGCCCATTTTTCAATAGTTAAATTTATGGATCTTTTATTCAAGACAAAACTGCGATAAACTGTGAAATGTCTATTTTTGTATAGTCAAAATTATAATTTTAAAGTTTATTGAATATAGTTTGGGTGATTGGGAGGAATGATTTTAGGCTCCCTACCTATATTTAATTCCTTATAAATGATATGTTGTGCACTTAAATGAGTTTATTTAGGATAAAATAGTGAAATAAGAGAAGATAAAAATGAAATGAATATTTATATCATCCAATTCAGACAAAAAAAACCATTTCTTAGAATAATTAACCAACCTAGAAGATGACTACCTCGCCATAACATACATCCATAAAAGAAACAATAACCATACAAAGATAATAACATCCTTTCTCTTCTCGTTCTCTTCTTACCATCTCTAAGAGAGCATCAAAGGTCTTATGGCGGCTCTTTTTTGGGTGCCTGAGGCCTTGGAGAGCCATCCACTCCAACAACGGAAAGAAATCCCCAACATGAATCGCCCCATAGAGAAATAGGACCACCATTATCATTTCATTAAACACTTTGTTGTCGAGCCCATCCTTGCAATACTTCTTGTTACGCTGATAGGTGTCCCTCTTATTGGAATCGGTGGATTAGTCAACCTTTTAATCATAAATTTCAATCTTAGGGTTGGCAATTGAAGATGCTGGCATGTTCTTCGTCGTCCTCTCTAATCAATGGATGAGATTTTGACAAATTAACTTCCGCTCATTTATAAATACGTACGTTTATGTGATTACTTTTTCACATTTACTAAATAAGATTAAAAAATTACTTGCTCATCACCAAATTGCCACATATTAAGAAATAATAACACTGATTAAAAAACTGAACGGATGCGTATGGCCCCATGGATGTTAACTGCTACCATTTCATTTGTGTGGGCGTGGATGTGAAATGCTACCGTATGTTCGGTTCATATTGTATCTGAACTTTTGGCATTCCGTTCGGTTAAGCCAGCCATCATTCCTTCGATGAACAAGCCAGTGGTCAAGACAATCGGTTTAATATTCACATTCTATTGGATATACATAGTCGAATATAATTTGAAATAGTCGTGTTTGTTTATTTTAATGAAGATTTATATGTTTCAAATTTGAAGGTGTACAACGTTTATATGAACTCTTCTGCACCTTTGTCCAGACATCTGCTCAGTTTACAGATCCCCATAAGTTTACAGTGTTTACATTTCGGGATCTCGTGCAAAGATATTTCGGTGGATTCACAACAAAGCCATTTTTTAATATCACTGACGCTTGGACAGACAAAACCATCCCAATGATAGTACTCATGGAATATCAAAAACCATTTTCCCTGCCATCAGGGTGAACTACGCGACTCGTGATCAGACTCTTCGTTCAACCAATAGGGCGAAACCTCTTCATACTTCCCTCGCATTGTGATTTTTTCTCAGCCAAAGGCTTTCGATTGTTGAATGATCTCCAGCCCGCTCTCCTTACGCATGGCTTTTCGTGGCCTTTAATGTTAAGCTGAAGTGCTAGACTTGAACGATTTTGGACTATCTCTGAAAAGCCCATTCCAATCTTGAAATTTCAAGAACGTTTCTGGTGTTTCAAAGAAGAATGACTCGTTTCTTCCTTTTATGGATCTTCAATTAAGGCACTGCCTATAACGGATAAGGATGTTTAGAAATTAATTGTGCATGTATTCTGTGCGATAATCAATGGTAACCATAATACCGAAGGAAATTTTCTTTGGTTTGTATTTAAACGTTGTGAATATTGGTTTCTTAAATACATGGGCATATTTTTTACAAATTCATTTGGATCAACGTCATTTATTTTTATTAATTAGTGATCAAGTTTTTCAATTAAATGTATTTGCTCCAATTATTTTATTTTATGGGTGAGTAATTAAATGTATTTGCTCCAATTATTTTATTTAATGGGTGAGTTTGGAGTGAGGTTTTTTTATTCTTTTCTATCAAGGGTATTAATTTTTTTTTATTGTTTACTGATAAAGCTCTTCAATTAAATGTATTTTCTCTATGAATTATTTATGAGTGGAGTTCTTCAATTAAATATATTTTCTTTATGAATTATTTATGAATGGAGTTTTATGGCAGCCGTCATTCCTTTGATGAACAAGCCAGCGGTCAAACCAAGCGGTTTAATATTCACATTCTATTGGATATACATAGTCGAATATAAGTTGAAATAGTCGCATTTGTTTATTTTAATGAAGATTTATATGTTTCAAATTTGAAGGTGTACAACGTTTATATGAACTCTTCTGTGCCTTTGTCCAGACATCTGCTCAGTTTATAGATCCCCATAAGTTTACAGCGTTTACATTTCAGGATCTCTTGCAAAGTTATTTCGGTGGATTCACAACAAAGCCATTTTTTAATATCACAGTCGCTTGGACACAGAAAACCATCCCAGATATTGCACGTTCAAACACCACTCATGCGTACAAAATCAAAAAATCCAAGAATTGTAATAATTGTGAGAAATCGAGAGCAATAGATACTCTTTTAAAGTCCAAATATCCTTATAACCTAATTCGTTGGAATATTTTTTTCTCTTGACAATATGTACGATTTAGACTTTGTTGTCTGTGCACCAAAGTATTTGGCAATTGTTCGCTCATGGAACCTATTAGGTGTGAATTTTATTTATTTATTATATAAAGATAAAAGTCAAGGTCATTTTTTTAATCGAAATTAATGTGAGAGTTGGTATTCTTGGCCCATTCAAATTATCAAATCGATGGATAAAGAAAAACTCAAGTTGATGGAATTTATTCATATTATTTTAAATTAAAATAAATTCAATATTATATATTATATTGAATTTGATTGGTTTTTGACAATGATAGATATAGACTTTTTTTTAAGCATTACTTTTAAAACTTTGAAACTTTCTTAATTTTTTATTTTTTAACATTACTTTTAAAACTTAAAGGAATTACATTTTTATATGTTACTTAAATTAAAACTATGAAGAAATAGGTTTTTAAAATAAAATATATAAATTTATTTTTAAATGAAAAACTATAAAAACTTAACTTTCTAAAAAATCTTTTATATTCTTTGCAAGAAGTCTTCGCATAAATTTATATAGTCCATAATATTCATTTATAAATGAGGAAATATAATTATAAAACTGCTTCAATTTAAAAAAACATATAAAAATTGTTGAATTAAATAATAGATTAGAATCGTAAAAATTAATTAATTTTTTTTCAATTAAAAAAAATTAACTCATCCACGATTTCACATAGTCATAGGGACTCTTTGCAAATTGTGACCTTCTTTTGACTATTTATCAACTTCTTCATTCAACTCTCTAAAGATACATGAGTGTAAAAATTAAAAGAGAATAAGCAATCAACCTAAGTTGATCTTCCAAAGGTCTAAGTTTTGTATCGTGAATCTCACTAACACATTATATCCATTTTACCATTAAAGAAGAATCTCCAACTCTATGAAATTGAGAGAAGTTGACATATATTTGTTTTAACTTCTTATCTATTAAATGTTAAAGAGAAATAAAATAAACCCAAATTTGTGGGTGAAACAAATTCAAGATAAACCGTGAAAGATAAACCAATTATTAAGAAGGTGGTGCTCTTCCCTAACCTTTATGAAAAGATGTTATGGTATGGATTATTTATGTTGGTAGATGGAATGACTTGGAATCGGCATCCCCCCTATATATGCAAGTGTCTCCAAACATTTCATTATGATGAACATTTCCCTACGTCGCATTGTGACGAACATTTCCCAACGTCGCAACGTGACGACCATTTACCAATGTCGCATTGTGATGAATGTTTCCCATCGTCACAATGTGACGAACATTTCCCTTTTGTTATCAATGTCCATAGGAAAAATATAAATCATTGTCTAAAAAGTAAAACATGATTCGATACATCTCATTATGACTAACATTTCCATTGCATTATGTTGAACATTTCCATTGCATTGTGACTAACATTGCATTATGACGAACATTTCCCTATGTCACATTTTGATGAACATTTCACAACATCGCAATGTGATGACCATTTACCAATGTCGTATTGTGCTGAATGTTTCTCATCGTCACAATGTGACGAACATTCCCCTTTTGATATCAATGTCTGTAGGAAAAATATAAATCATTATCTTAAAAGTAAAACATGATTCCATACATCTCATTTTGTCTAACGTTTCCATTGCATTATGATGAACGTTTCCATTGCATTGTGACTAACATTGCATTATGATGAAAATTTCCCTACGTCGCATTGTGACGAACATTTCTCAACGTCGCAATGTGACGACCATTTACCAATGTTGCATTGTGATGAACGTTTCGTCATCGTTACAATGTGACGAACATTTCCCTTTTGTTATCAATGTCCGTAGGAAAAATATAAATCATTGTCTAAAAAGTAAAACATGAATCCATACATCCCATTGTGACTAATATTTCCATTGCATTGTGACTAACATTGCATTATGATGAACATTTCCCTACGTTGCATTGTGATGAACGTTTCTCATCGTCATAATGTGACGAACATTTCCCTTTTGTTATCAATGTCCGTAGGAAAATATAAATCATTGTCTAAAAAGTAAAACATGATTCCATACATCTCATTATGACTAACATTTCCATTGCATTGTGACTACCATTGCATTATGATGAACATTTCCCTACGTCGCATTCTGACAAGCATTTCCCAACATCGCATTCTGACGAACATTTCCCAACGTCGCAATGTGACGAACATTTCCCTTTTGTTATCAATGTCCTTAGGAAAAATATAAATCATTGTCTAAAAAGTAAAATATGATTCCATATAGCTCATTGTGACTAACATTTCCACTGCATTGTGATGAACATGTCCATTGCATTGTGACTAACATTGCATTATGATGAACATTTCCCTACATCACATTAAGACGAACATTTCCCAACGTCACATTTAGGGTTGTCGCAATGCAATATATATATATATATATATATATATATCGTACATCAGGCATAGGCATTGTCATGGTCATCATCAATTGGAGTTAACTATCGTGATGGTGAAGCATAGGCTATCACTCTGAACTATCGTCATTATCATGGTGATGGTGATGGTCAATGTTTTCTATTTAT
>JZKD02S2156265.1:343100-357405 GCA_000966675.3 Picea glauca
AACTTATCGTCCTTGGAGGCTAGCACAACAGGCTTTGTATATCCAGTCTCTACTACATCCCAAACATCATCACCCAAGGCCATTAAGTATGTTCTCATTCTAATCTTCCAGAAGATAAAATTTGTTCCATCAAACAGAGGGGGCTTAGTGGATGAAGTCCCTTCATGAATTGTCATGTTTAAGCTTACAGATCTACCTTTGAATAAAAGGAACCCGCTCTGACACCAATTGTTGAAATTACTAAGACAACTGAGAGGGGGGGTGAATCAGTTGTTATTGTGATTAAACAATTTTATTTCTATTAATACATTCTTAATCTTTATTCAAGTGATTATCAACATTATAAAACATATGGACAATAAAATAATGAGCATCAATCACACATAAGATATACACAGAGACAAATTTTCATGAGGAAACCCATAAAGGGAGAAAACCTCTTCTTCTTCGAAATTATAGGCAGTGTTTTAAGTTCTGTACATCATCTATAATTGAGCACCGACTCAATGTGAGGCTACAACCTCTGTTTTGAAATCTGCAACTTGCTAAGAGCACCAACTCTCTGTTTTCTCTAGCACCCACTAGAAGGAAGCACCAACTCCCTAGTTTCTCTAGCACCAACTAGAAGGAAGCACCAATTCCCTGGTTTCTCTAGCACCAACTAGAAGGGAGCTACAACTCCCTGTGTTCAAGGAGCCACTTGAACCTTTGAGGAAACTAGTCCTCCCTAGCACCTCCCAACCACCTTGAAATATGAATATGAAATACTGAAACCAATTACAATGATATAGTGTTCAATAACAACTTACCAGTCTCATCATTGTTCTACACGATTTTTCTACTCAATCTTCCTCACTATCTTCCAGCATGCATCCACTGCCCATTCTGTTCTTCTACCTTTTGTGCTTTATGTGCCATTCCTATTCAATGCACCTTTTGTTTCCTATACATTTCAGCTGTTGCACCACCTCTTTACTTCCTCACACATGTATTACTTCACGTCAGCAAAAACCAACTCATCACTTCTCTGTGTTGTGTTCTTATAGCTTCTGTGCACCTTATGCATGGAATATGCACAATGCTTCTGCATCTCTTCTTAGTGAGTGCTCTGTCTGATCATCATTATGACTTATCAGCTTCTCTGGCAGTTTTCCCACGCGTTCAGCATCACTAGACGTCATGATGAGATTCCTCAGCCTCTCTGGCAGTCGAGACTCTTCGTCTTCTCTGGCATAGTCAAGATTATACTTTCTGCTTCAGTTACAAACTTCAACGCTCATCCACTTGTCAATCCCTCTAAGAATCGTCTTCATTCACTGGAAGAAACTTGGAGACCCTTCAGCTCCTATGGCGATCACACAGAGGTCTCTTCAAATCCTTTGGGAGAGACCATCAATGGTTTCCAACAGTTAGACTGTGAGGAGCAACATTAGCCCTTCGATCGTGTCCAAAATCCCCTGCACCATTGGATTGACTTCATGTGATCTTGTGTTTATTTCACCAATTCGCATTTCAATATTTTAGGATCCCCGTGGTAAAGGTTTTGTTACTCTTCATGTCTCGATCCCAAAAAATCTGAAATGGAGCTTGTTTGAGCTAGCTCCTTCTTTTCTCATGACCACCGACGGTGACTATAGGTTGTGCCAAAAGGTGCTTCATATTTTGTGAGTTTATAAACTTCATTTAGTCTGATCGACAGTTGAAATCTCCATAGATCCGATGGTCTAGGTCTTATCACAATCTCGCATCTCGTGAGTTTCCACACCATGCTTTGTTGACTCTAAGTCAGTGAAATTCCAATCTTGAATCAACGACTCTGATCATATCATGATTTTGCATATTGGGATTTCGTCATTCTTGTTGAAAAGTGTTTCGACACTCCAACTTCCGATATCCAAAACCCCAAAATGGGGTTGGATCAAAGGTCCACATCAAACCTTGATCTCATGGCTCAAATCATTTCACGATTTTGGCATTCCTATGGTATTGTTTCTTGACTCTCCAAGTTGCGATTCGTGAAACCCCGAAATGGAGTCTTTGACATACTCTGATATTCTTCCACACGTCCCTCTTGGATCAACGGTCAAGATTTTATCAAGGCTTCACATATCACAATTTTGGGACTCCTGTGGCAGGAGTTCTTGACATCTCCATCTCACAATTTCTGAAATCCCGATAGCCAAATCTCTAAAATGGAGTTGGACCACCGCTTCAATATTGCACTTTAAAGAACGTCTAGGTTCCTCCTGATCCAACAATGGTCAGAACTTATGCTCAAATATGATGCCTGAGATCTGTCCTCCTCTTCTGTGCATTCTTATTGTCTACAATATGATATGACGGTCCTCCTTTTCTTGGAAATTTAAATGGGATCCAACGATCACTAACACTTCTCCTCCTGAGCTTAGGCACTGCGTTTGAATCTGTGATAATTCCTCTTGAGCTTACATTGTTCTTGTTTTTCCTTCACTACATACTCTGATCTTTCCATCAGTGACAAGCACATACTACCTGTAAAGCATGCCAACCATCCTCTGTACTATCTCTTCTTATCTTATTGAGCTTGCTCTGTAACGTCTTCCCAAAATACTTCTGGTGCTCGTCTATTACATTTTTCTTGTATTCAATCCATCATCTTTGTTGTACTTGCCATCAATGGAAATCATACACTGCCTGTAAAACATGCCAACAGATGCCACAAACCTGTTGCTAGTAGGGTTGACTATGTTCAACCATTCAAGCTATCTGAGATGATTGTGTGCAGAAAGAATCTTTTTTTTTGATGAAATATTGTTGACCTGCTTCTGTTGGATAGAAGGTGCTTGGGTCAAGGCTGTAGTGGTTACAGTATCCTTTTGTTCCCCTTTTGAATAGATTGTGAATAAGATGGATTTTTTAGTATGAGATACTACCTTATGGCATTGTTTAGGTGGGACAATAGTTGGAACTATATTTGGTATTCTGTAAAGATGACCCCCTAGAGTAACAATGACACAACGGGGTTGAGACTCAAAAATAGCATGGCCCTTCCACATATATGGTTGGCCCAAAAAAACATCATAGATATCCAGTGGGGAAACATCACATAATACCTCATCCTTGAAGGGATGGATTTTGTATGACAATCGACACCGATGGCTGACACAAATATCACATCCCTGTCGAAGCTACCTGATGTTGTATGGATCTGGGTGTTGTGTTGTCGACAATCCCAATTTTTTGATGACCTCTACTGAGATGAGGTTCTTCTGGCTTCCGCTATCAACAATAAAATGCAACGGGGTCCCCTTCACCCACATATATGAGTGAAAAAGGTGTTCCCCCTCTTCAGGATATATGGGTTCTTCTTGTTGAATTGTTGCGGTTGCAAAAATAGCAATGGTTCTATGTTGATGATCTATTTTTTACCAGTATTTTCATAATCAGATTTTGAATTAGGGTTCAACTCCTTTTATTTGATCTCGGCCACCAATGACTATTTTGAGCAACATTCCTCAGTGTTGTGCCAAGGGAGTTTGTGGAAATCACACCATTTTTTGGCGTCCTCTTTGTCTTCCCATGACCCTTATTTTCCTATGGCTTGGACTCGTTTTCAGGATACTATTTGTTAGGGTCATATTTATCATACTTTGGTTGTTGTAGATTTCCAGAACCAAACTCTTGTTTGTTCTGGTGCTTAAATTTCTAATCTATTTTAACAACATATTGATAAGTAGCACCGAGTAATGAGATATCCAGAAAATCCGTTTTAGTTTGGATGTATTTGTGTAGAGCCCCACGGTATTTCAGAACTGAATTTCATTCAGAGTCTTTGATACCCAGCTTGGTGCGCAAGGTATGGAAGGTATTGGTGAACCCTAGATATTATTGGCCTCTATCTTGTCGCAATGTGGTCCATCTCATGTATTGGTCCTCATAGTTTCCAATAGGGTAATATTGTTCCTTTACCACATCCACAAAAAAATTTCAAGTGGGCTCGACCCCATATATTCTAGACTCCTTTGTGGAACTTTTATCCCTATAAGTTTCCCACCAATGTTTGACACAAGGGAGAGCTTTAAGGAATGCGAAGGTGATATTTTCCCTGTCACAAAAATTATGAACAGAGAAATAACCTTTTAACATATTTAACCATTTGTATAGGGAATCTGCATCTATCTAACCTTCAAATACATGAATATCAAAATTAAACTCTACCTTTAAATGAGATGTGCTTCCAAACTGGTCGTTTGATGAAGATGTGTCTGTTTCTATAGACATGCATTGAAGGATGTGGGAAAAACTTTCCATAATTTCGTCCCTCTGTCGTATGAGAGCTTGCTCAACCAACAGATTGATAGCATCGTCTGCTCCGTCATTTTTCTTTTCTTCCACCATGGAGGGTTTCTTGTGCGTGCGGGAGCGATTGTCTTCAAGAGAGACAATCTTGAGACCTAACTTTCTATACTCAGACCTCGTCAAGGACATGCAATGTAAAAACGATCAAGAGAATCCTACTTTGATACCATTGATCGAGATTATTTTTTGGCACGGAATAAGAGCGGTGATATAATAAATAAATATAAGAATATATCAAGAATATCCAATAATATAACATAAATGTATCAGTGATGCAACCATAAACATAGAGATAAAGTAATACATGATTTCTATTAATGAAAGAAATATATAGAGACTGTAAATATATAGAGTGAAAGACTTGCTAGAATGGTGGTAGCTTATCTCTGAGAAGAGATGTGACAGCTACTCGAATTCGCAAGAATATGATTACTACAATGAGGCTCTAAGGGTGTTTTTAACATAAGTAAAATCCAAAACCCTAACCCCACAAGATGAAAATCCAAAAGGTTTTATGGCCCCAATGGGGGTAGTTGATACGTCAACTTCCCGGTGGCATAACGTTTGCATATAATCTATGTTTGGGGTGCTCTATACACCGTTGGAAAGGTCTAATAAAAAAGAACGATTTTTGACTGGTCTAGGTTAGTGTATTTGTTAATCTCCTGGACCTTGAATCCCCAAAAAATGTTGTGTAGGGCCTCAAAACGACCCCAAAAGTTTGGAACTTGAAAAACTACCAATATGGAAAATGTTTTTTCGATCCCATGGAATAGGTGGGTAGCCAATGATATCCACCTAGATCAGATGATGAGCCCAAATCATTTGGGAAGGAATTTGACTCAGTAGAGGGAAAACTATGGAAGGATGTCATGGTCGAAGAGATGCAATCCTTGCACAAGAATGAGACGTGGGACTTAGTTTAATTACCTAGTAGAATACATCGTGTCGGTAGAAAATGGGTATTCAAGAAGAATATGAAGACAATAGTTCAAGTGAATAAATTCAAATCTCAACTGGTAGAAAAAGGATATTCCCAAGTCAAAGGAGTCTAATTCGGTGATATATTTTCCCCTGTCGCAAAATTAAATTCCATTAGAGTACTAATGTATATTCCAACAACATTTGATATGGAAATAAAACATATGGATGTAAATACAAATTTCCTACATGGGGACCTGGAAGAAGAAATCTACATGAAACATCCTGAAGAATTTGTAGTAAAGGGAAAGAAATATTTGGTGTGCAAATATCCCTTTATGATCTAAAGCAATCAACAAGGATGTGGTACCAAAATTTCGACACATACATCCTTAGTTTTGGGTTTGTCATAAGCAAAGTTGATCATTGGATATATTCAAGAGAAGAAGGTAGGAGTTTCATATATGTAGCATTGTATGTCAATGAGATGTTGTTGATTGGGAACAACATGCACACAAGAAATGAAGTGAAGAAGAAATTATCCTCCAAGTTAGACATGAAAGATCTCGATGCAATGAACTTCATCTTGGGAATTGATATCAAGAGAGATCAAGTACCTAGAAAGTTTTGGTTGAGCCATAAGAAGTATAGTAAAACAATTTTGAAACGTTTCAACATGCAGGATTGCAAACCTGGGAAGGTGCCAATTCATGTGGGAGAAAGGCTAACTATTGAACAATGTCCAAGGACACAATATGAAATAGAGGACATGGCATGTGTTTCCTATGCAATTGTTGTTCATAGTCTAATGTATGTGATGGTTTACACTCGACCATACATCATTCGTGCAATGGGAGTGTTGAGTAGATACACATCGACACTTGGGAAGGAGTGATGGATAACTGTCAAGAGAGTATTCAAGTATTTTGGTGGCACCAAACATTATGCTATATGCTACCAAGGAAAATATGGAGATGAAAGTTGAGTAAATTTCCATGGCTTTGTCGACGCTGACTGGGGTGGAAATCTGGATCATTGAAGGTCGTCTGATGGATATGTGTTCAACATGTTTGGTGGAAAAATAAACTAGTTGAGTAAGCGACAAGAGGTCGTAGCCTTGTCAACAACATAAGTTGAGTACATGGCAACCACTCATCGAAGTAAAGAAGAGATATGGTTGCAAAGGTTGTGTTCATGAATTGGGTTTGAGTAGAAATATATGAAGATAAGTTTTGATACTCAAAGTGAAATATTCCTGGCCAAGAATCGAACTTATCATTATAAGACTAACAAAAATCTTGTAAAATACTATTTCATGAGACATGGTGGAAAGAAACAAGGTTTTTCTAGAGAAAGTGGACACTTTGGAAAACATAAAAGATTCTTTAACCATGTCTGTGAGTGTTGTGATCTTCTCTTGGTGAAGAGAGGAAATGGGAATTGTTTCCTTGGGTTTGTGAATGGGATTTCAAATATCTCCCATTTTCAATAAAGAAAAAAATAAGTGGGAGAATTTTGTATTGTTATATTAATTGTAGTGAAAGTATAGTCGAAGTCAAAGAAATCGATAGAAAGTACAAGGTCGAGGTGGTTCAATCAGGTAAGTTCAAACTCAAAGATACCGACAAAAATTTGAAGAGGTCAACTAAAAATAAGTCAACTGAAAAGAGGTCAATAGGTGGGCATGTGGAAACCAACTGAAAACCAAATGAAGGCCGATCGATAGTTGACTGGTAATCCAACTAGGTAGTCAACTATAACAAAATCCTGAGATTTGTGGTATTTGTACCCAATTATATGCATGGATATGTAACCAATTTTGGTTGATTTTCCTTAGGGTTTTTCATATTGTAAGTACTATAAAGAAGGCACACTCCAATTATATAAAAGTTTATCAACAATTGTATAATATATAATCTTCAGAGGTTGTTGGTCATGCATTTGTAATTCGAACTGGCTATAGGGTTGTTATTTTGGAAAGCAAGAAGGTATGATATTGATTGTGTCTTAGCTGTAGATGAAGGTTAGGCATGTAACTTTTTATTATGAATGAATAAGACAACAAGAGATAAACACGCTCGAGGAATGTTGGTTTTCCCATTTTGGTTTCAAGGGTAAAATCTCTATGCACTATGTGTTTTCTTTGTCATTTACTTTATTGTTTAAATATTTATTCCTCTCTTCTAATAGGTTTAATGTGGAAGTGTTCCTTATTTGCTAATTTTCTAGAGTTCAGTATTGAGCAACATGGATTATGAAGAAGATGCACACTTGGAAACAATGCGAAGGCTTATTTCCTAAACAAATATCATACATATAAAGATATTCTCGACATACTACATTCATATATTTGTGGACCAATTCTAGTAGTATCAATTTTAGGAAGGACTTATTGTTCTTCTTTCATTGATGAATTCTCTTGCAAAACTTGGATCTACTTCCTATAGACCAAGGATGAGGTATTTAGTAGGTTGTAAGAGTTTGAAGCTCTAGTTGAAAACTAGATAGGGATGAATACAAAAGTCCTCAAATTAGACAATGAGGGGAAGTATACCTCCAAGGATTTTTAGGTTTTATACAAGGAAGAAGGAATCAAGAGGGTGTTTATTGTTTCGTACAACCCAAAAAAAAATGGGTTTCAGACTAGAGGTATTGATCCATCATAGTGGATGTTAAGGTCATTATTCTTTACCAGAACTTTCTGATATTTTTTTGGGTAGAAGCATGCAAAACAAAAATCTAGATCTTGAATTGATGTCGCCATGGGATCTTTGAGGACAAGAAAATAGAGGTTTCATTCATTGGTGTGCATCTAGATATGAGTGATTTCCACATATTTGGCTATCTAGTTTATATCCATGTACCAATAAAAAAGATGAATAAGTCAAAGCCCTCAAGTATGAATGGTTTATAGTGAGACTTGAAATGCCTACAAGGTCTATATTCCAAAGTAGAGGAAGATAGTAGTGAGTAAGAATGTAAATTTTGAGAAAGTATTTGCATCTAGGAAGTCCCATGATGTTATGAAAGTGATGGAAGATGAGGAGCATGAAGCTACAAAAGTTGAGCTACAATCACTAGTGAAATCTAGGGAAGTACAAAAACCTTTAGGTGAAAGAGAGATGAATATATCTCGTTCCACTTATATCAAGAGGCCTGAATGGTTCATTGAAATAGTGAGGGATTCTTAGAAGTATCAAGAGGCTCCAAGCGGCACATTTAGAGAGAGAAAATATCCAAAGAAGATTCCAAACTACATGAAATTAGTGAGCATCACCATAGATTCTAAGACTTCCATATTCCAGGAGGTAGTAGACGAATAGGCATGGTTTGATTCCATGGTGGAGGAGTACACCTCTATAAAGCAAATGATGTTTGAGACATAATTCCAAGACTATAATGGAAGTTAGTATTGAGTTCCCAATGGATCTATAAGATCAAGAATGCAATAGGTGGTAGCACTGAGGAGTTCGAAGTGAAGTTTGTGGAGAGAGGGCTCTCCCAAAAAGAGGGAGTGGACTATCAAGAGACATTTTTTCTAGTCCCTGGGTACACTTCCATTAGAGTAGTTACGTCCTTAGTTACATTTATGGGCTGGAGGATACATCATATGGATGTGAAAATAATTTTCCTTAATGGGATCATTAAGGAATAAGTGTGCATAGAGTGGTGTCAAGTCTCTAAGGTAAATGGGAAGGAGTCACAAGTGTGCAAGGTTAAAAAACTTCATATGGACTCAAGAAAGCATCGAGGGAATTGAATTCCATGATAGATGGATATATGCCTAGTATTGTATTCATTGGCAGTAAAGAAAATGATAACTTATAATATATATTTGTTGGGTATGATATACTCATTTTTCATGTTGTATGTAGATGACTTGTTTCTTACAAGTGTAGATAAGATCATCATAGAGTGAAAAGATGAAAAACAACTAATTTTGAGATGAAGGACATTAATATGATGCATTAATTCTTGGGTTTGTAGGTTTAGAAGAAACCAAGGTAGATTTTCCTTGGGAAGGGTAAGTATGTAGTTGAAATCCTAAAGAGGTTTTGAATGAAGGATTTTAAAACTATGGAGACACCCATGATCACTAATATGGAGAAGGTGACAACTTCAGATTTATCTTTGTCAGATCCCACATTTTATCAATGAAACTGATAGGTTCCTTGATGTACTTGGTTAGCACTAGGATATATATTTTTTTCAATGAATACCTTGAGTGAGTTCATGGTGGAGTTGAGGAAGGAGCATTGATTAGTAGAAAAAACGTGCTTATATACTTGAGGGAAACATTGGATTATGGTCTATGATATTTTGGAGATGGTGAAGTGAATTTATAGAGGTATTCAGTCTTATATTGGGTAGGAAATGAAACAAATAAGAAGAGAACATTAGGGTGTTTCTTTATCTTGATATTAGCAATGATATCCTTGTTCAACGTGAAGTGAACCTCCATGTAACTTAGCTTAGTAGATATATAATACATGGTAGTCGATAATTCTAGCTTTGAAACCATGTGACTTTGCAAGTTACTTGCACGATTATTTGATAAGGAGTTAGACCCTACAGTCATTTATTGTAATAATTAGATTTGTATAAAGTTATCTAAGAATATAGTGTTTCATGATATGACCAAGCACATATTTATCATATATCACTTCATATGAGATAGGATTTAGAAGGGATAAGTGAAGCTCCTATATATTCCCATATATTAGAATGTAGCTAATATTCTCACCAAGCATTAAGAAAAAGGTAAGTTTGAAGCATCAGTGTGAAACATGTAGGAAGTAGATGGTCCTAATGGTTAAGAACATGTGTTTCCTCCTACGAGGTCACAAGTTCAAATCCAGAAGGGGGTAGGGTATGTATACCTTTGTAGACTTTACCAGTCATGACCTTAAAAATATATTATTAATATTATTATTAGTTAGAGACATTTATTTTGTGACCACCTTGGAAAGGTGAGCAATAATTCTATTTTTTTTTTTATTTTAACTTGAAAAAAGAAAGTGAAATTCTTATGTTTTGAAGTAAACTAGACTTAGGAATCTAAATGAATATTCTAGAAGTTTTAGAATATTAGTGACTTAGATTAGTATTTAATATTAGTAATTAGGATTTAAATTCTTAGTTTGTAGTTTATACACTATTATCAACACTTATAAATCCCAATTGCATAAACCCTAAATCATAAATAACCCCAATCCCAATCTTATAAACCTTAAACCCTCATATGATATTAATATCCTAATCATATTAAAAATGTACCCTAATAATAAATAACCCCTACTACATATATTAACACTATTAATTCTAATAATTAGTTATGATTAAAACCTAATTGCATAAACCCTAAATGAATAAATACTTAAAAGCCTCCTAAACCCTAGATTTATATACATATATATACACACTATTATCAATATTTACACCTAGTTATGATATCCACACTTAAGTAATAATTATTAATTATTGACTTAGTAATTTATTTGATTTTACCTTTGCTTTGAATACTTATAAATGCATCCTAAGCATAAATAAAACTATTATTCATATTTAATCATATGATATTAATATCCTAATCATATTAAAAATGTATCATAATCATAAATAACCCCTACTACATATATTAACACTATTAATTTTAATAATTAGTTATGATTAAAACTTATTTGCATAAACCTTAAATGAATAAATAATTAAAAGTCTCCTAAACCCTAGATTAAAATACATATATGCACACACTATTATCAATATTTACACCTAGTTATGATATCCACACTTAAGTAATAATTATTATTTATTAACTTATTAAATTATTTGATTACTTTTGTTTTCAATACTTATAAATGCATCCTAATCATAAATAACACTATTATTCACATTTACTCATTCTAATAATTAGTTATGATTAAACCTCAAAAGAATAAAAAATTAAAAGCCTCCTAATCACTTTCAAAAACCCTACATAAAGATGTATCATAATTGAGATAGGTGGCAGTTATAATTGAGGAGATTAGTTGCTATGATTGAAGAGATTAGTTATCTTCACTCAAAGTAAAAAAAAGGAAAAGAAAAGGAAAACACATCATATACATGAAAATATAAAAAGAGAGTTGGAAAAGATAAAAGTGCATTCAAGAAGAAGAGAAGAAAATTATTGAAGTGACCAACAATTACAACTGGCCATACAATCTGTACCATTTATGTAGAAATTGTTTCTTCCTACACAAGTCATACACCCTTAGATATGGTCTTAAATAAATTATTTACTTTTATGTAGTTAAATAAATTATTTGTTGAATTATTTAATGAGATAACATTAAGGAAGCATTCCCCTGGGGTTGAAAAGATGGATTGATCTGTTAATTTTTTTACATATGACACTAAAAAGGAGATTAAAATATTAGTAAGGTATAAGAAAAAAACATAACTAATAGAAATAATATATTTCTACAATAGAGATTGTGAATCTTAAATCCACACACTTCTACCAATAAGATCAGCATATTTTAATCACGAGAAAGTCAAGGACATAATGATCCTGCATACATATAGATTATATTGCGCACCCGATTGAGTTGTTACTGTAATTCTTTGAGTGTCATGTTCGTTGAAATGGACGTGTGTTAATGCTCATATTTCTCAAATTGAGAATGAATTGGAGAAAATGCAATTAATTGTGAGGCTTAGTCGGAGTGACTTGTATATTGTTTTATATGATTTTATTAGATGAAAATTTAAGTTTATTTAAAGAAATGAAAATAGTGTTAGATGTAATTAATTTCATTTTAATTTGTTGTACAGATTTTCAAAAATTCTAGGAGAATAGTGTAACTAATTCTATTTTAATCTGTTGTATAGATATTCAAAAATTCAAAATGTAACTAATTCCATTTTAATCTGTTATAGAGACCTTCAAAAATTCAAAATGTAACTAATTCCATTTTAATTCAAAAATTCAAATTACATGTATATAAGTTGTTTGTGTATAGACATTCTTATAATATTACTTTATAATGTGTTTTGATCATTCTTAGTAAATAATTGTTTAATGGTTTAATATGTCATTCATGTATACAAGTTGTTTGTGTATAGACATTCTTATAATATTACCTTATAATGTGTTTTGATCATACTTAGTAAATAATTGTTTAATGGTTTAATATGTCATTCATGGATATGTAGTTATATGATGATGTTCGGTTATTAATTGAATAATGACTTCTTTTTTATTATGCAAATTATATTGTATTTTTGTAGTAGATTTATAGATATGAGTCTACGTGCTTTTTGATTTGGCTATGATGAAGATACTTGGAGAAAGGATAAGTAAAAGAGAAAAGAGAAACAACTAAGTAGTTGATAATCAAAATAAAAGAGAAAATGTAATCAATAATTAGATATTTCATTTATTACCTTTTAAGATGAGTAGCATTTATTTTTGTTTTTTTCTTTACAATTTATTTGTATAATATTTTGTATGTTTGTAAATTTTTCTTTAACAGAAATAAATATCTTTTATAAGTGAAAACTATATCATTGTGAAAAGAAAATTGTCAAATCTTTAATTCAGTTTCTCTTCTACTATAACTATATTTGTTAAATAGATTTTATGGAACAATTTATATTTCAAATATATAAATGATTTACCATAATACCAAATATTCAATGAAGTTTCTCTTCTACTATAATTATACTTATTAAATAGGTTTTATAAAACAATTTATATTCAAGTTTCTCTTCTACTATAACTATACTTATTAAATAGGTTTTATAAAACAATTTATACTCCATATAAATGATTTACCATAATACCAAATATTCAATGAAGTTTCTCTTCTACTATAATTATACTTATTAAATAAAATTATACTTATTAAATAGGTTTTATAAAACAATTTATACTCAAGTTTCTCTTCTACTATAACTATACTTATTAAATAGGTTTTATAAAACAATTTATACTCCAAATATGTAAATGATTTATCATAATACATATTCCTTATATGAATATAATATATGAATACATGTAGAAATTCAAAGCCAAATGAATTTAGTCAATTTTGATAATTTGAAGGAGAAGGTGATACCTTGCTTTTAGATGGCCAGCACCAAGTACTATTGTTTGTAGCAAAGGGTCAAGTATTTACAAGATTTATGGAATGGGTATATTTGAAAATCTTCTAAAAGCTGCAATAAATAGTGAAGAAGCATCCCAAATGAAAAGAAGAAGAATTTATTTAACACATTCAATCTAAAATGGTGACATTGTTATTTTTTTTAATTGAATGTTTAAAAAAGGTTTTGAAAACTAAGGAAGCATGTAAAGTTAACAAACATATTTTCATCCCTACTATTAATTAAAGGTTTAGTTTGTTGGCTTTCAAATAGGAGGTAGTTGGTTGTACCGGGCGAGGCGGGGCAATAGTTGTTGGAAACGGTGACAACAATGCTCATCCATAGGATTCTAGATCCTATAAATTAGGATTGGTTGAAACAAATGGAACCAAGATTAGAATACGGGTGAGATCAAATCAGAATTGGTTGTAACCAATGCACCTAAGTTAAACTATGAATGAGATTACATTTATTAATCAGTTTCTCATCTATTGCTATAAATTTGTATGCCCGTCGAGGCTGTGAGTGTGTCTGAGAGGAGTGAGCCTGTCTGTAATCTTCATTAGCTGAATAATAAGATAGCCGATACCAATGCTTGGTGGACGTAGCCCAACGTTTGGGTGAACCACGTAAATCACTGTGTCTTTTCTGTTTGCATTTGTATTGTTTGATTCTTATGGTAATTGTGTTTTCCGCACTGACAATTACAACAAGTGGTATCAGAGCGAGGAGCTCAAGCGCTGAGGAGGACGCAGACCGGAAGAGGCCGCTCTGAAATCCAGCCGCGTCGAAATCAATTCATTTTTTGGCAGAGGGAGCGCCAGCCATCTACGCGCGGGTTATATTGCTGAGAGGGAGGGCCGAGAGGGAGCCAGCGCTCACCTCATCGACCAGCTGGAGCATCTACGCGCGGGTT
>JZKD02S2156265.1:361708-414690 GCA_000966675.3 Picea glauca
GATAGCCGATACCAATGCTTGGTGGACATAGCCCAACGTTTGGGTGAACCACGTAAATCGCTGTGTCTTTTCTGTTTGCATTTGTATTGTTTGATTCTTATGGTAATTGTGTTTTCCGCACTGGCAATTACAACAATAGTAAATAGTGGATCGGGCTGGACCTCCGTGAAGTATTGAGGAGGAACGGAGGATCTTTGCAATAACCTCCTCTAGCTAATAGTAAAGGAGGATAATGTGTTCGTATCATAAAGGACTGCCGAATCAGGGAAAGTAGTAAGATTGATCAAGGAGATATTTCAGCAGATCATTAGAAGTACCCGAAGGACCGACCTGTACCCGTGTCCCTCCATCTCGGAGATACTCTTCCGCCTGATAAGCGACCTGCTCAATAGCGTATTCATCAAATGGGATTCTATTTTCTCTGTGACCCTTCCTCCTCTTTTGGCTCCGCTCCTCTTCCTACGGTCGAGCCCTGCCGGGGGGTTATTCCTCTCTGTTCGTATCTCCTTCTCCTATTTTGGTCTCATGGGGTGTGTTTGGAAAAAGTGAAGTAAGGGTAAAGTAATTTCATCCGATCCCGGTTCTCTGGCTGTACCTCCTAAGCATTCAAATCTGAAAATTGCCCTAGCCCTTAGCCTTAAGGGCTAGCTCAACTCAATTTAGACTCAAGGGTTACAGCTTAATCGGTTTGCTTTGTCATAGTTCATTGCTATTACAGGCCTTCTTGTCTACCAAAACAAATAAAGCTACCTTGCACGAAATCTGAAATGTCGAAACATGTTCAATCGCATTGTAGCTTCTCTTCTTCAACTAGCCATAATCACTCAATTCCGTCAATATATCACAAAGGCATTTGACGTCATTGTTCATCTGTGGATGCTGGGGTTCGAAAACTCGCATCTAAGATTTTTCTTAATAATACATACACAAGAATATGGCTATTATTTTTTAATTCCTCAAGATCTCTTTTATTTCCTGGGGTTCGAAAACTTGCATCTTGAATTTAAACGTTTTATGTTTTGGTTTTTTATTGATTTTTTTTGGTTTAATTTTGTTTTAAATTGGATTAAAAAGTGTAAATTGGATTAAAAAGTGTTGGATTTGCTTATTAGTTTGTATAATTAAAATATTCCAATTAACAGGTTAAATCTATTTATATATTTAGAAATATAATTGAAACAACAAAAGTTTGTAATTTTGTTCAAATTTTTATAACACACTGGTAAATTATAATGATCAAACTCAACTAAAAATATCATCTTTAACAAAACTAAAAACTTAGATGTGATCATCTATATATATATTTAAAAAAAAAAAAATCGATGTTTTGAAATTTGTGGATGCAGAAATATTGAAGTATTATGAATAATTGTGAAATATTTCTTTACAAATCATTTTCTCTGAACTAGTAGTCAATTATACAGCTCGATTTTGGTAGGAGTACGTGAGTATATACTCGCCTCAGTTCTGCTGCGACTATGTTTGCATATGATTGAGTTTTTAACAAAAAGAAGATTTTGTTTTTAATTCCAGGTAATCGATATTGATGATAAAAAATACAATCTGACTGTAGTTGTCAAACGGTTGAAACAAGTTGTGATATGTGCCCTTTAAACGGGTATTCGCAGACATTCATAGAAAATTTTGCGGGACATTCTTCCTAGAAACACATGGATGCCAGAAATGAGATAGATGGTTAGGTGTGAAATCTCTTTGGGAAGAGGTGGAAAGGCCCTGTGGAGAAAATAAAGCCATTAAATGATGAGAACAACCACGTCAGCTATACCTAAAATATCGCTGGTTTCGTTAGACCAGCGACCAAACTGCCTGTGACTGCCTCACCCCATGTCCAATGGTAATTTACTTATTTATTCTCACCAACCAATCAGGCGAAAGCATTTAACGAAATACAATCAGATACCTGCTGTATTAAACTACTCCCTCTCAACTATCAGTCCCATTCGATTCGGAATTGCTCACGTTTACGCCTTCATTCATCATTCTGTCTCAACTATCAGTCCCTCTCAATTATCTCCGTGATCTGAGAAGGTTCATAAAAACAAAGGGGCATTCCAGAGCCCGAGAACACCAGAGATAGCAAATTTCAGTAAACAAAACAAAACAAAAACAAATTATACGTGTGGCAGTCGGAGCACGGTATGAAGGTGATAAATCAGCAAAGCAAGTTCATGGGAGGAAGGGTTGGATGGTGGGTCAGCCTATGAGAGTGTATAAGTATCCAGGCCAAGTTGATGCACATTACATTTGGTGTACAACACGTCAATTAGTGGGACGTGTACGGTTTTAAATGTTTTCACGGTGGCATGTTATGAGACCGTGCAGTCTAACTGTTCTATCCAACTATTCTATGAAATAATTGTTTTATCTAACTGTTTTATGAAATGATTTTTTACAAAATTATTGTTTATAATTTATATCTTAATATAAAAATGAAGTGTGCTATCAAATAGGGTTGCAAGTTAACGATGATAAATGCTGCTAGAGCAGATATTTAACCGTTTTTCATTACGAGGAGTGTTTCGGTGGGAGGTCGAGGGGATATATGAAATGGATTATCAATTAATTGGTGTTGGAATCTACCAGTATGTAACCGTTGAATTTCAGTAAGCAAAACAAAATCAAATTATACTCGTACTTGTGGCAGTCGGAGCACGGTATGGAGGTCGTAAATCAGCAAATCAAGCTCATGGGAAGAAGGGTTGGATGGTGCGTCAGCCTATGAGAGTGTATAAGTATCCAGGCCAAGTTGATGCACATTCCATTTGGTGTACAACAAGTTAATTAGCTGCAGTTTACTGTTTTAAATGTTTTCATTGTTGATATGTTATGAGAAGGTAGAATAGGGTGTTGTTTAACTGTTTTATGAAATGATTTTTTTGTTATATGAAATAAATTTATATTAAATTATAATTTTTTTTTGTTTAAAATTTATTTTTGAATGTAGAAATGAATTTAACATGTTGAAAAATCTTTCAAGTATTAAGATTATATAAAAATAATCACTCAAATCTACACATCTACTAATTTCTTGCTCAATTTCAAACAAAAATCCTTAAATATATGAACAGAAAAAAATAATTTCTTAAACACATAATAGAGTTCTCTTAGATCTCCATATACTCCATGTGTTGTACTCCTAGATCTCCATGTACTGTAATTAATATATCTAACCCAACACATACTTGTCCCATGGCATGCTTCAACTTTGATCAATGGAAGTATAGGACAGGTGGAAAGAATAAATGATGGGAGAGATGGTCAATTTATTTTTATTTTTAAATTATAGAGGTTAAAAATTTAAAGAAAAATTTAAGTGTATTTACTAGTAATTAAACATTTTCACATAATATTTTATAAATTAAATTCATTTTATTTTAGGATGAAGTAATCAAGATCACCTAATTTTTTTTTAGGTATATTTACGGGTAATTAGAGATTTTGACATAATATTTTATAAAATAAATTCATATTAATTTAGGATAGAGTAATGAAGATCAAGTTAATAAATATTTATCATTGGGATTGATTTGCTCATTGATTTTAGTAGAAATCATATATTGTAAGCCCCGGGTTATGTGATTTGGATTTTGAAGTTATGTTTGATCATGATGATTGTTTTGATATAAATCATGTCCTGTAAGCTTTAAGTTTTATGG
The DNA here is from genome assembly GCA_000966675.3 of Picea glauca. Taxonomy (NCBI): domain Eukaryota; kingdom Viridiplantae; phylum Streptophyta; class Pinopsida; order Pinales; family Pinaceae; genus Picea; species Picea glauca. The sequence continues at coordinate 365,386 of JZKD02S2156265.1, forward strand.
TGAGTGATTTTTGAGTAAAATGAGGAATTTTCTTAAAAATTGTTCGATATTACTTTGATGTTTTTAACTTAGTTTTGTGAAAAAAAAAATTAAGTCTTATATGATTAGGGTGCAATATTTTTCGTTTCTTATAAGTTTTATAAGGATTGTAAATTTATGGATATGTTAAATTTTTTAATATATTATTTTTAAAAATTTAATTTAAATTTATTGTGAATTTGATTTTTTTTTTTTATGTTTGAGATTAATTGAGAAAAAAATATTTTGAAAAAGAGCTTGAAATTTAAAAGAATTAATATAAGTTTCAAAATGCTACATAAAATAAAACAAGATGAGTTGCAGCAAGTCCATTCTTTAGGAAAGAGGTGTCATTGTTTAGTGCTCACCTTTCAAACTTGGATGAGCTTGTTAAAGCTTTAGGTTGAAAGATTAGACTTGATGTCGCTTTCATCTATCTATATACTAAGGTAAGGTCTCTAGAGGTAGTTCAATCTTAGAGATGATGCACTTAAATTTTGTATATGTCCTCATTCCCATCTTGAGAGGTAATTGAATCTTAGACATGATGCACTTGAATTCTATATATGCCTTCATTCCCTAATTCCAGGATTTTGAGAATTCTCATTAGTGAACATAAATATATATAATTGTGATCATGATTTCCTATATAGGAAGTGCTTCATTATATATGGAATGAGCTTGATAGATCACAACATGTTGTTGTATATAATAGACAATAGTTATCCCTATTTCTACTAATGATTTCCTTGCTTATAGGTATTTAACTTTAGATAATGGTTTTTCTAGTGGTGCTTTAAGTGGAACTACTCGTATTGGCTTTGCTACTCCTACATCTTTAATTGTTCATGGATAACTTCCATCCCTAGAGTTAAATAAATTTTTTATCCAACCTTGATAAATTAGTTGATGGTCAATGATGGATATGATAAAATCTAGTCATTGATAGGTGACTCACTCGCCTAGTCATTCAAAATCATCCCTATCATTAGTGTGGCATGTTAAAATTCTTAAGAACATTTTACCATTTTCTTTTCTTGCCAATCTTGTCTAGAGTGGGATGATTCATTTATACTCAACTTATCCATTATACCATTTCTTAAATAGTCTCTCTCCTATGAGATAAAGTCTCTTGGGATGTAGAGTCTTAGGCTTCTTGGAGCCTTGTTAATTTGAATCATTATTTAGTGTGAAAGAGAAGTAATATTAATATCTTATTTAGAAAGTTATGGATTCTTAAACTTCTAAGAAAGGTTAATCCACAACAAAGAGAGGGGAAACATCACTATACTAGTGGCTATGTACTAAAAGAGAGGTGTGAGTTGATTTCCGCATAGCTATTCCTCCCCCAATACTGTAGAATATTAAATGCTTAATTTTGGCTCTTGATATATTAGAAACTTCTAAGCCACATGAACCTAGCCATGAACGAAGTCAACTTAACAAGATTTGTAAATTTGTTCTTTTACAAATACCCAAGTTACTTATGAGAAATCAATTATAGTTTTGGCATGTTTCTATAGGTTGCAACTTCAAAAATCGAGTAACCATATCCACCTAAGATCAATGGATCACCCCATTCCTAAGTATCGTGTGTCAATTTAAATCTTGTTTGAATGTGAAATTAATTCTCTTATTTTGATTGATTTCCATGTTTCTGTACTAATCAACTTATTATAAATGTATATGTAGCCACCATCATTCTTCATCCATTCACCACTACCACCTTTCCTTGTCCATCCTACACATCAACTATACATCCCACATTACAAGATAAGTCTGGTCATTGGCCACCTTGGACCAACACTTGGGATTCTGTTTCCACCCCTAGAGTCCTTTTCCTAAGCCTACAACTCATGGATCTTTATTGCCACCCACGCCCACAACATTTCCCATTTTATCCAACCCATCCAGCGTATACCAATCCATCCTCACCTTGCTACAACCCCCCATATTGCATCCACTATCGTTGTATCCATCCACCCTACACCGCTCTTCCTTTCTATAATCCCCATTCATTCATCCATTGTAGTTGCACCTATCAACCCTACATTAGTTGTTTCCTTGGATAAACTTTTCCAGTTGAGTTATGCTTCTTCTAGCTAATCTCTTCCATTTCCTATGTTACTCACAACAAGATCATCCATTGATGAAATTTTTATTCAACATGAATGCAATTTATTTTAGGCATTTTGACTAAATTTCATGCTTTCTTTCTTGTAGATATTGCAAGGAGGCATCACGAAGAGGTTAGGGTCCTGGATGAGTGAAATACCCTCACGATTTACACTCTCATATGTGGTGATTTTTTTATATTGAGCTATAAAGTATCATTTTGTAAGTGCGTTAATTGATAGAATTGTGGAAAAAAAACTTATAAGAATGTTGTTTCCTCTTTCAGTCTCCAAAATTACTAACAAATCCTAGATGCGAGAAGACTTCAGTTTCTGCCATCTCTAAGAAGACGAAGATATTCTATGGGAATGCACCTAATATTGATGAGCATGGTGGGGATCAACTAGTGACCCATTCTGTATCTAGGCCACAATATCCCATTTTAGGCATGAGGTGTCATTTTGTATCTAGGGAAGGAGCTTCCATTCTTCCATTTTTGGGCACGAGGTTCCATTGTGTATCATGGGAATGATGTACCATTTTGTAAAGAATGTAAGCATTAACCAATTTTCAAATAGATACACATATTAAACATGTGTATAATGATTTATTTATGGTTTAGTTTCTTATTAGTATTGTGCTATTATTCTAGACATTTTGTTTATTTGGTATTTACGATAAAATCAATTGTGTAGATTTAGCATTTCGTATTGAACTAGCTAATATTAAGCCTTTATATTATTTTGTTCACTATTTGTAAGGGATGTCCTTTAGAATGATGTATATTTTTCATTAAATTAACTAAATTTGTATGTATACCAACTCCTAAATTTTATTAATAGAGAAAATATACATCAAGAATTATGAACATGGGGAAACTATAACATGTTCAATCTTAACAACAATTGTGCACATATTGTTGGTGCTCCTATTATTGTACTAGTGGATATAAACTATGAAATTGCATTTTGAATCAATTTTTGTCTCCATATGTGAATTTTATAGGTGAGAATTGGTGTACAAGGAGCCAACATTATCTCTGTAAATTTTGAAGCCTATATATTATAACCTTAATTTGTCCCTAAAATCATGAATAACTATGTTCTCGAGCTATTTTTTTTTTACAAAGAAAATGGATGTGTTTCTATGTCATTAGAAAGATAATCATTTTCAATATATAATTTTTGTCTTACAATCATAACTTGAAAGAAATATTTAATAATTAATATTCAATTTCATAAGTATAAACATCTACCTAACTTGTGTTTTTCAAAAATGTCACTTTCTTTATAGGAGGACATTTTTGGAAGACAAACCTTGAGGAGACTAATTTCCGTCGTAGAAATTTTTCTCCTTTGAAAAATTCCATGTTTTTGAGGTAATTTTAGGATAAAATGGGTCGTCTCTAAAGGACACATGGTGTTCCCATACTATTTATTTCCCATACTCCACCCACACATTATGTTTAGGTCAAGTGTTGACACATAGAAATATGGTCATGTGGCATAAAAACATCACAAAGTAGAATTAAGTTGCATAAGCTCATACAAGTCTGTTTTGTAAATATTTAAATTATCACACTATCCACACACATCCAAGGAAAGGTTTTCAAAAAATTTCCCTTTAATGAAAAATAATCATTACATGTTACTTAGCAAAACCCTAGTTTTAGAATTCATTGAATAAAACAAGATCTAGGGTATGGATTTATGGGAGAGGGGAACCCCTATCTATAATCCAATGTCATGATTTGAACACAAATTATGGGTCATATATCCAAGTCTCAATTATCATTTTATGATGAGTTTCACCTCACCTATTGATGCCATTTAAGTACACTCGTTGAATTTCTTCAAACATAAAAACCAAATCGAGTAGTATGATTGAGTTTCATAAGATCCTATAAGTGTGTTCATTCAATGTCTATATGAGCACTCTATCCACACACTCATATGATATAGTTTTCAAAAAATGACCCTTCAATGAAAAAATTGCATTGCATGCTACTCATAAAAACCCTAGTTTCAAGATTCATCAAATAAAAAAATATATGGGGTATGGATGAAAGAGAGAATAGTTTCTATAAATATAATGGGATTTCACAAGTATAATGGAATTGACCATTCATTTATTTGATTTATGTTTATTTTTTTATGGAAAGTTGCAACTCGCTTCTTGAATCCATTTAGGGACACTTGTCGAATTTGTGTCAAGGGCATAAAATCCAAATAAAGTATCATAATTGAGTGTTTGAATCTCATGATAGTGTGTCGAGTCAATTTTGACATGAGAATGATCTTCAGGAAATGTTTTCAAAAATAGACCCTTTAATGAAAAAATTTAATTGCATGTTACATAGTAAAACCCTAGTTTCAAAATTCATTGAATAAAACAATAATTAAGGTATTGAGACATGGGAGACGAGATTTGTTGGTTAAATATTTTTCTTCTTTCCTCTTATTTGGTTGACCCTAGTTCATATCTAAACAAGTTTCCAACAAAACCCTCTAAAACCATTGGCCCTCGTAGTAAACGAGGAGGCAACGCTGTGCAGAGGATGCACAATGCGGTATCACCCGAGATAACTCTATAGGTGACTGCAATAACAAAGTGTTTACATTATAGGAATGAGTGGGGATCCGAGAGTGTATTCTATATTTATTTATGCATTAAACTAGTTACTGATTCAGGTATTCCTAAGGTTCATTCATCGTCATCCTCATGCATGCATGCTAATACATCTAGTTACTCACTGATTCATGAAATAACCATTGACAGAAAGTAAACATTCAATAAAACATCACATAGAACAAAGGTTTTACCATGGTTCACCCCCTACTGGGCTACGTCCACAAAGATTTGGCTTCTCCTCTCTTTTTTTAGTCTCGTGCAAAATCCGACGTTGCACACATTAGATATCCAATCATACAATCCTGATGATATTAAGAAACTTATGTGAGGTAGAATAGATCACACCAGGATCCCCATACTATGATATAAACATCAAAATATACCTTCCTCGACTCTTCTACATTTCAACAACTTTCATCAACAATTATCAACAATCTTTAGCCACTTAACCAATCAAACAATGACCACAACCTAGGCCTCTTAGGTTCTTATTTGTACTATTTTATAGGATTATAGTCGTTTCAATCCTTATTAAAAACCCTAAACCTAATATGGTTAGGCTTGTCTGCCTCCTCGCATGTGGATTTTCCTCTTGCATGCTACTTTTCCTCCTTTTTTCTGCATGCTTCTTTCTTGCCAATTGTTGTGCATGCTCCAAAATTAGGTCTGTCCTTCCAAAAATAGGTCTTTCCTAAAAATAGGCCTCTGCCAAACAACCCCCCACACAAACATTCGGCTCGTCCCGAACCACTTAGGTGGTGCATGCTCCCTAAACATATTTTTCCAAGATGTGGAATTTTCCTTCTAACTCTTCCCCTTTTTCTCTAGCTTGCACAACTTTCCTTTTAATCTCTTATACCCTATGTGCTTTGATATGCTCCTTGAGAGAATCTTCACTCTCATCATGGTCCTAAGACACTTTATATTTTCCTTCTCCAGTTTCACAATTATTTTCACTTCTTTCTCTTGGAGAGGTTCTAACTAGGCTTGCTTGGCCTGCTTGTTATTCTGTGCAATCTTCAGTTCTGCATACAAGGTTTTTATTTCCTACGTGCCCTTCAACTGCTCTATAATACTCATGGAATTTTTCCACTGCTTCAACTCCTGGATTGTAGTGATAATTACCTCCACTTGTTGGTCTAATTGTTGGATCCTCTCATCTTCTTCCAACATTATCCATAGTTGCGTGGTCCCATCAAACAATTGTGTGACCTTTTCAACTTCTTTATCCATCATTTCCACTTGCAGGGATACCTATTTTTCCCTTTCATCCATAACTTCAGGAGGATTACTTTGGATTAACTTTTCTTTCTTGTATTCCTTGATCTCTTTCTTGTATTCCTTGATCGTATGCGCAATGATTTGGATTTGTTCTTCCGAATTGCTCATGACTTCCTGCGCAATGTCTCGAATTATTGTGAATAATTCCTTCAACTTTTTCTCTAAATTATCTATGCGTTGTGTCTCTTCTTTCGTCTCCATCTTTACCTGCTTGACAACCATTTCTAGGGAATCCTTGCCATCTCTAGTTGTTTTTAATTTCATCGCGTATGTTCTAGCTCGTGATTGTCACTTCCTTGGTGACAATGAATTGGAATTTGTACAATGCCTTTGTTGGTATTTGAGCTAATACCAACTGTACCTGCACCACATATTTGATTTTTGTATGAGTTATGGCCTCGTCAACCTACAACATGTCTGTTGTTATTTGGAAGCTTGTAATTTCCAACTTATGTTGCTCGGGAGATTGTCTATGTTCCCCTTTCTTGCCTCTGCACTGCTTGTACCTGCTCTAGGACCTGCTTGATATCAACCAACTCATTTTGTATCCTTCCTCTTTGGTTCTCAACCTCTTCAAAATCCTTCGCTGTGAGATATTGCACTGTCTCTACGACAAGATCAATATCATCTTCGGTGATTGTATATTTTTGGATTTGTTTACGGGCCTTTGCTTTCTTGCGTGTCCACCCTATATGTATAATTGGCGATTTGGGTGGCCCTATTTCTTTTGGAGTAGCTTCCAAAGGTGTTTCTTGCATCATTTTTTCCCCCTTCCTTGTTTTTCTTATGTTGGAGAATTGTTCTTCTTTTCTATCTATGCATCCTTCCTTGGGGTGTTGCCCTTCTTTTTTTGTGCTGGATTTTGAGCTAACTTCGCCTACTGCACGAGTTTCTTTGTTGTTGCACTAGGTCCTACATGTTTCTTGGATGATCCTAGTTCTACCTCCTTTCCCTTTGTAATTTCCTTGGTAATGATTGGGATCTTCTAGTCGTCCTCCTAGTCTCTCATCGTTATTTCAACTTCCTCTACATTAATGCAGAAGAGAAATTGAAGCCATTTCTTCTTTGGATTCCAACAAGCTTGGATCCACATGTTGTGTTGCGTAGCCCTAAATTTGGCTACCCTTGATACTGCACGACAACCTCTAGAGTGATATTCCAAGTGTTGGCTATGATGACTTGAATATCATTGGGATACCGAGCAAAGTTGTTGGCATTGCAACTTCTTTGCTTGGGGTCCGAAGTGCTTCCCATTGATGTGTACCATGTTGTGCGACAACATCCTACTTTGTGGTAGAAGTATGAGTAGGGAGGATCCTTCCATCCGATTAAAGCTATCACGATCATGAGCCAGGAGTAGAGGAACTCTATTCCCAAATTCTGCGCATCCTTGCAGATGTCTAGGAACACGTTTAGTAAATATGAAACCCAACTGATCATGGTGCCATTCGTACACTGTGGTGTTGCTACGACAACCCTTGTAAGGACTTCCTCCTTGCATAATTTTCATAGTAGCTTACATTCCATTAATTTTGTGGCCATCCTCGTGGTTGCATCGTTGATTCTCTTGATAATAATTCAATGTGAGCCTCTTTCCATCCCATATGTCTTCTTCATTTCTTTCGTGATACCTTTTTCTTTGGTTTTGTCATCCAGGCACTGCGTGGGACTCTTGCCAATTGATGGAAGACTTGTGATGAATGTAATCATCTCTATGTCATTGGAGACAGGTTCTTCTAACCATAAAAATCCTCCATGGAGGACTTCCATCAAATGCTTGACACAATTGTTCCCCCTTTCGAAGTGGGGAATCTCTAATAAATTTAATATCCCTATGTTTTCGAGGCCTTCTGCCCATTTCTTTTGCTGTAGTATTGTGTCTCCAAATAGTCATGTGCCTATGCTCTCCATGTACACATGGTGCACAAATTTTGGGAATTTGTTGGTGTCAGACACATCATTGTCTATGTATCTCAACCTTTCCACGCAACCCAGTAGAGTTGGAATGGACTACACCCCCTATGGAATGCATGGTAAAACAATTGAGGCATGAAGTTGCTTGCATGGGGACCATGCGATGGGTTGTTTTCCCTTTCTTCTTACTGGCGCGCTAGACATCGCAGCCTCTAGTTCTCTGTCTTCCCCGCCCATCTCTGGCTTCCCTATGATGTCTTCAATATGTACTTCTTCCTACTACATGGACCCCACCACCGATTGTGATCTTGGTCCAACAAACTATGTCTGCTCGTTGTCACCACCATTCATTCTGTGGGTTTCCTCGAACCTCACAAGTTGTTTTGAGTTGCCTGTGGTGACAAGTTTGTGGCCTTGTGCACTAGATCAAACCAGTGTGGCACTCAGTGGTTCAACCTATGGTGAGGGAATTGCGTCAACATCGATGATTTTGTCTCTCTCTATCACTTCCTTCTCTGTCTTTGCGGTTTCTTGCAATGACACAAGACTGTTGGGTGTTTTCTGTGCAGTTTGTCTTAGTACGCCAACCTTTGGAGCTTCCATCATGGGTAATTCTTACTTTTCCGATTGAGTTTTGGTTTCTTCCATCTCTATACTCACATGTTCTCCTCTCGTCTTCTTGCTCGTTAGCTTCGTGATTTTTTCAATGCACAATAAGTCTTGTTTGGCTCACGTTTCCCTTTTATAGATGGCATCATAAATTCCTTGAATCTTCTCGGAGAAGCTTCTTTGACTGTTATTAATGCGTTGAAGTTTGTCAAGTACACTTCATTTAGTTTCATAAATTTTGAAGTTATGTCTTTTTTCCCTAAAGGAACGAAGGTCTATTTTTTATTTTTTGACTATTGGCCCTTTTTTCGGTGCAATGCACTTTTTTGGTGTGCCACACATTTCTTCTATGAATTTTCCTTAGTGCATGGTGTTTTTCTTTCTATAAACCATATGTTGTGCGCGATCAATTTTTCTTTTTGTCGGGCTTATTTCACTGGGTTAGTAGGCCAAGTGTCAAACAACTCGGACGCTCTTGCAAGTGCCACTGCTATGTGCAAATGTGAACACTTAGAACAAAAAACACGAATTGGCCTCTCTGGAAGTGTCACTACTATAGGTGTAAACACTTGGGACAAATAACATGTCTTGAATCAACGTGCTAATTTATGAATTATAGTGCTAATTGTCATTTCCAACAAATTTAGTTGTTAGCATGATAATTTAGGGATCACTTTTTTCACAAGCCTTATTTAAATACTTTATTCTATAGCTTACATAAGTTTTAAATTACATGAGTAAATATTGAGCTGATGTCTGTAACACGCATGTTTGGGTGGTTCATATTTGATCGGGGTGGTTAGTAGGTACGGGGTTCCAAGGAAGGTATGCATGCGTGTTTGATCAACTGGTCTCACTGTTATTTTGCACCTTCGATGACAGGATGAAGGGTGGTGCTAGTTTCTTGGTAAGTGGGTGTGGATCGATGTAACGGATTAGCATCACATGGTAGCCATTGAAGATCACATGGTTTTGTTGAACAATTAAACCCCGGTGAAAAATTGAAGAACCTGTTGAAATGGTGAGCAGCCTCCATCCCAGCCCTTGCAGGGTATTTCCATCGAACTTGTAACTCCAAAGTGGAATGGCCCACTCACATATAAACTATAACTCAAATGTAGAAAAAAAGAAGATGAAGAATAACCAGCTACTAAAACGTTAAAGAGGTGGTGGTGCATAGGTAAAGAGTTAGTGGTGCAACACACAAAAGCAATGTGATCCAAACCCAGGAAAAGAACAATGAAAACACCTTTATCTGAATATGTTTCTATGGTTTTTTTTTACTTTTTAATTTCAAAATGGAACAAATAAATACAACTCAAATGAAAAAAATAAACCTAATCTCCTTGGAGCATTTGAACGAATTAATGAAACTCACATGTAGAAGAATTGGGATAAGGAGGCCACCTATGGGAACGCCCACCTAGGGCGCACAAGTCAATCACCTAGGCGCAACACTTCTTCACCTTTTGACGAGGAATTAAATATATGTAAAATAAATGGTTCCCTTGGTATATAAGGTGAATCGGGACTAAAATATAGCATTCTTACCTTTTCTTATAAAGCTATGTGTCTTGGTTATTTTCTTTTCTAAATTTTCATTTTACATTCAAGACAATTTCATTTTTAGGGTCTCTAAAGAATAACCAGTGTGCCTTCCTTCATGGATGCCTCCTAGTGACTCTGTTTTCCATGCTTCCACCTCTGAGAACAAGCTTATCTCATTATCTTGCCACTCTCTTGGGGAGCAAATCATTTCCTTCAAGTTTTTTGAGGTAGAAGGGAGGGCACGCCAACTCGGGTTTGCACCCTTGCTGGTTTCTTCTTTGTGGGAATGAAGTGAGTGCGTCCTCTTACATGGATGCACTAGGCTTCTCCCACTAATCCCTAGAGGTCACTCTGAGATTGCCAAAACCTCTTGGCCACTGTCGGGTCACCTTGGTCTGGATCCCCATTTTCTTGGTCACCCAAACTAATGGTGTGCCCCTGTTCATATTTGCACCCCTAAGGAGAGTTTTTGGTCAGAATCTAAGATATGGATTGTGTGGTCACCTTCTCCTGTAGATCTCCTTCTTGGGAAGATAAATTGGTATCAGAGTCTCAAGATCCATGGAAAATATTTCGATCTTGAAGATTGAGCCAAATGTTTTTGGGGTTTTCATGAAATAATCCAGAGTTTGCTCATTCTAGGTTCCATTTTATTCAAGAAGATCCATAGATATCATAATCCCCAAGGGCTCCCACATCTCCATTTCCACAGAGAGGAGCTCCACATATCTAAAACAATACATATCTCTCCCTCTAGACCAGTTCAAGCTCTGTTGCCTCAAGGTTTTGATTCCCCTGTTCTCAAAACAGAGTCCTTTGTTCATGATTGCACCCTAGGGGTTCCTTTTCGCTTCAACTGGCCTCACAATGCCTCCACACAAAGATCCTTTGGCAGTCAAATCAGATTCCAACACATCAAATCCCATCCAAGATATTTCCTTTTTCCTCAATGAGCTACTCAGAATGCAACAACAAAACAATCAAGATCCATTATGGTTGGACACTTGAATCCAACTACCCAAGATTGTTGGGCAAACAAATGGTGAAATGGTGGATTCTTGGATCCATAGCTTATCCACCTATTTCAATACATGTCCAAGCCTTACTGAGAAAAGAAAACTCTAGACTGTCTCCCGAAAATTAGAAGGACTGGCACAAAATTGGTGGGATACAGAGCAAGAGAAGACCACATTTGTGATAGATATTGAGGGTGCTCCAAAATCCTCTACTTCTCAACCCATCAAAACCTAGGCTCAAATTTCCAAAGCTTTGAGAAATCGCTTATACCCTAGGTATGTGCAATCCTTATGGATCAAATGGAACCAACTTCGACAACTCCCTTCACAAGGAGTGCAAGGCTACATAGAATTCTTCTCTAAGATGTGCCTCTTACTTCATGTTCCAGATCTAGAAGAGTTACTCATATTAAAACTTGCATTTGGTTTATTAATTCAATTCCATCGAGAAGTAGAGCTGTTTGAAAATCCAACCTTAGATAAACCATTTAAGAGATCTTTGGATATAGAAAGGAAAGTCGCTCCTAGAGGTTGTATTCCTCAGTCATGCCCTTACACCAATCCCCCTGTCTCTCAACCATCCAGTTCCCATCCCTTAGCCCACTTTCCACCTCCTCGGACTCAAAACCCCACACCCAATAAAACTACAAGCACAGCCTGGTGCTCATTCCAAAAAAATACTTCACACAATTCATCAGATTGTTGAATCCTCCAAAATATAAAAACCAACAAAACTCTGCTCACTGAGCTCATTGTGCTTTCCCAAGTAGAATATAGTGAAGAATTTCCTCTCGACAATCCCACAAAATTTGATCCCTCATTGATTCTAATGACCCAAGAAGATTCAAATGCATCCACCCAACCCCTCTTCACCCATAACTGCCAAATCAAAAACACCTTGGCTTTAATGAGTATGGACAATGGAAGCCAGAAAAATTTGGTGTCTCAAGCCCTTGTCAACCACCTTAATTTTTTCACCACTCCACATCCACAACCCTATCAACTCAGATGGGTCCAAAAGCATGGCCCTCGCCTCCTAGTTTCCAAGCGTTGTTTGGTCACTTTAACCATAGGCCAATTCAAATATATTGTCCTCTATGATGTCTCCCCCTTGGATTGTGCAGATTTATTGCTCAGTATCCCATACCAAACCCAAAGAAATGTTATCTATCTAGTCAAATCCCACTAGTACAAAATTACCAAAGAAGGCCACACTTATATCTTAACTGCAACAAAACCCAAACCCCCTTCTACCAAAGAAAAAATCCCACATGTACACTTAAACCAATTTGTTTATCTCTATTTAGTGCGCCTATTAACACCAAAAAATACAACGCACCCTGTTCCTGAAACTATGACTCCCCTCCTCCATGAGTTCGCAGAGGTATTTCAACCTCCAGAGGGACTTCCCCCCTCCCACCACATTGACCATTCCATTCATCTCATCCCTGGATATGCCTTACCTAATGCCCCTACTTACCGGTTGGCCCCAAAATAAACAGAGGAAATGGAAAGACAATTGACCGACCTCATCAAATCTGGCCTCATCCAACCTTCATCTTCTCCCTGTGCTTTTATTGCCTTTGTCATCGCTAAACGAGATACCTTAGAAATGTGCCTTGTCACTGATTACGAAGCCTTGAACAAAGCCACAATAAAAAACCGTTACCCCCTTCCCCAGATTGAGGAACTACTCGACACCCTCCAAGGATCTAAGTGGTTTACTAAATTGTTTTCGACAACCACCTACCATCAAGTTCGAATGAACTCAGATGATGTTTGGAAAACAATGTTCAAGACTAAATTTGGTATTTTTGAGTGGAAAGTCATGGCTTTCAGTCTCATGAATGCTCCAACCACTTTCATGAGGCTCATCAATGACATCTTCATAGCACATTTGGGTCGATTTGTAGTCATCTACTTAGATGACATTCTCATCTTGAGTTGGACATGGAACACTCACATGCAACATGTCTGACAAGTTCTCCAAATTCTCCAAGAACACAAGTTGCAAGTCAAATATAAGAAATCATATTTTGGTCAAACTTCAGTCCCCTATCTCAGCTTTGTGGTTAGCTAAGAGGGTATTCAACCAGATCCAGCTCGCATCCAAGCATTGGAACAATGGCCTCTACCTTCTTCGGCTAAGGAGTTGAAAATCTTTTTGGGTGGCATCAATTTCTATCATAATTTCATTCCCTCTTTTTCAAATATTTCTCAACCATTGCATCAACTCTCAAATACATCTTCTACATTCATCTGTACCAAAGAAGAAACTACTCACTTTGCTCAGCTCAAAGACACCCTCTACTCATCCCTTGTTTTACATCTTCCAGACCTCTCCCAAACCCTTTGAGATTGAGTCTGACGCCTCACAATATGCTATTGGTGTCATACTTAAACAGGGAGGACACCCCATTGCTTACCACTATGAAACCCTGTCTGAGGCAAAGAAATATTATAATACCTATGACAAGGAATTTTATAGTCTGGTGCAAGAACTCAAACAATGGAGGCATTATTTGTTGGGTAAATAAACCATTCTGCATACCGACCACCACCCTTTGATTTTCATCAACTCTCAATTGAAGATTCAGGAACAAAAGCACCTTAAATGGGCCTCCTACATGCAACAATTTCACTTAGTCATCAGATACAAGAAAGACACTTCTAATAAAATGGTCGATTTGCTAAGTCGACCTCCGACTGTAGTTATTTCCATTCTAGAAGTGCGTTGTGTTACTTATGACACATGGAAATATCAATATGCTACTAACACCGAATTTCGAGAGATTTGGGAAGCTTTGCAAATCCCCACAGTGATCAATCAGACCCACATCCTAGACTACACTATTCAGGATGGGTGGCTATATAAGTTGAATTTTCTATGCGTTCCACACTCAAAAGACCACCTCTTGCTCATCAGGGAAGTGCATGCTTCAGCCTATGGGGGCCACTTCGGGACCACAAAGACCACCCAACATCTACAACGCCATTTTCATTGGCCTTCCATGTAGCCTCAAGTTGAAAAATTTATCAAATCTTGTGCCTTATGCTCACAATCCAAGCCATCAAATTGGAAGCATGGGTTGTATCAACCACTGCCACTTCCTTCTCGGCCTTGGGAGTCAATCTCAATGGAATTCTTAAGTGGACTTCCAACAACCCAAAAGAAACATGATGCAATCTGGGTAGTGGTATGACTCTTCAGCAAAATGACACTTTTTATCCCATGCACAAAGACTACTACAACAACGCAAACAACAAAACTTTATTTCTGTCATGTCTGGCCCCATTTTGGCCTCCCAAGAACTATCATCTTAGACAGAGATTCTCTCTTCCTCGATACATTTTGGAAGACCATATGAGTGTTATTGGGGTGCCACCTCAATTTTTCTATTGCATTCCACCCTCAAATGAATGGCCAAACAAAGGTTTTCAACAGAGTCTTGGTGCATGCTCTCCGAACTCACTTTGGGAGCAACAAACAATGGGACAATTACTTACACATTCTCTATCATAGCTACAACAAGGCAACACATTCTTCTACAAGATTTTCACCTTTTGAAGTCTTCTTGGGCTTCCAACCAACATCTCCAACTGATCTTCCACTCACTTGGGATCCTCAAGGTACCTTCCATCAATAGCAGGAACAACTGTCAGCTCAACGATTTCTCCAACAAATTGCACAATGCCACAGTGCAGTCACATCATCACTCAAAGCAACCCAAGATCATGCCAAACAACACCATGACAAACAAAGAACATTCATGGCCTTTCAACCAGGGGATCAAGTCTAGTTACACTTGGATAAGAATCACTTCAAAGAACACCATCACAAGCTTTGGCCAATCACATATGATCCATATACAATACTCAACAAGATTAGGGAAAATGAATATAGGTTGGATCTACCACCACAACTAGGAATCCACAATGTCATTAATGTAAATCACTTAAAGTTGTTTGACCCTTCCCTCTTGGAAGAACCAGTCACCATCACTCATCCAATCAACATTCCTGATTTCCAACTCCCATTGGCCAAAGACACTATACTGGACACTCAAAGTCGCTCTACAAGACACCAGACTTACACTTCATATCTGGTAGGTCGCCAAGGCCAAACTCCATCTCAGGAAAAGTGGATCACAACTGATGTATTGAACAAGAAGTTTTTGCATCTTCTCATGGGAGTCGAGATGCTTCTAGATCTAAACAGGGAGGAATTGGGACAAGGAGGCCAACTAGGGGAATGCCCACCTAGGGCACACAAGTCAATCGCCTAGGCGCAACACTTCTTCACCTTTTGATGAGGAATTAAATATATGTAAAATAAATGGTTCCCTTGGTATATAAGGTGAACCAGGACTAAAATAAATCATTCTTACCTTTTCTTCTGAAGCTATGTGTCTTGGTTGTTTTCTTTTATGAGTTTGCATTTTACATTCATGACAATTTCATTTTTAGGGTTCTGAAGAATAACCAGTGTGCCTTCCTTCATGGCTGCCTCCTGGTGACTCTGTTTTCCATGCTTCCACCTCTAAGAGCAAGCTTATCTCTTTAGCTAGCCACTCTCAGGGAGAAAATCATTTCCTTCAAGTTTTCTGAGGCAGAAGGGAGGGCGCACCAACTGGGGTTTGCGCCCTTGTTGGTTTCTTCTTTGTGAGAATGAAGTGAGTGCGCCCTCTTCCATGGATGCACTAGGATTCTCCCACTAATCCTCGGAGGTCACTATGAGATTGCCAAAACCTCTTGGCCACTCTTGGGTCATCTAGTCTGGATCCCCATTTTCTTGGTCACCCAAACTAATGGTGCACCCCTATTCAGATTTGTGCCCCTGAGAAGAGTTTTTGGTCAGAAGTCGAGCTATGTATTGTGTGGTCACCTTCTTCTGCAAATCATCTTCTTGGGAAGATCAAGAATGTATTGCATCATATAACTAGTCTCACAAAGTACCCTTTATGATTGTTCTCACTACGACAATACACCTATTAATTAAATAAAAACATAGTTTCCTCTTACTTTATCATGGTTTCTTTTCATCTTTATGTATACCAATCCACTATTTAGACCAAACAACATACAATAACATTGCTTTCTTTCATTGAATAAAAACATAACCGAACTTGAATCAACGTTTTCATACGCAGTAATATTCATTTTATGTAACCAAACTTCAATCAACATTTTCTTATGCAGTAATATTCATTTTATGTAGTGCTCACAATGAAATTAAAACCAACTATTTTTCTACAATCAACTTTTTAAAGCCTACACCAAATTATTGGTTAATAAATAAATATGTATTATGAATAACATAGATTTATTATCTAACCAGAGTGGCAATATATCCATCTAATTTCATTTAAACTATAAGTTTTGAAGGTTAATTTAAATTTGTTAATAAATAAATATGAATAACATGGATTTATTATCTAGCTGATTAATAATTTCTTAATACAAATGAATTGCATTTGTGTAAAATTTATATAACGTTTATGATAACTATATGGCACATTAACATTTATATCCGGACTCAGAACCAACACCATGTGTTTTTTCCATGTTCATGCATCTTTGGTTATCGATAATGCATGTGTCTTTCTTCCCTTGGTCTACCTTTGTATGTGAGCATGGGTGTGTATTTATGTTTTGGAATTGTGCCTTTATTGTGTTTATCATCCCTGTAGAGACAACAATTTCTTCCTTTCCGCTATAGCAACTAGGTGGCAGGTTGAACAAATGGTAAAATGATGGCACTTTATTTCCTTCCGGGCATGGATCTTGTGGGCTCGATTGTAAGTTGGACTGTGAACTCAACGGTTTTAAGGACGTGGCTGGTGATAAGATTTATGGACTGTGAACTCAACGGTTTTAAGGACGTGGCCGGTGATAAGATTTATGCATGGCTGTCCCGCGAGTCTTGTCCATCGATACGTCCCCTTTCCATCCTTGTAATCGCTTCACTAAATATTTGGGAGATAGCTACTATATTAACACTTGTTATTCCTAGCTTCTTCCAGATCAAATATATTCATTCGGCGAAGTTATTTGCAAACCAATTTTTGGTGTTTGTCAGCTTCAAACCTGAAATTGGGCTAGATACTCACACTCAAAGACACCCACTTTAAGAATTGAACTTGGGTTAGTGATGGAAGATTCTCATTGAACTAACCATTGAACCTCAACTCAATAGACATATCATATATTTATTAGTTAATTGTTAACCAATAAATACATATTAACATTGTATATATCTTTTTTTTTGTGTGTAGAAGGTATTATTAGTTCCTGCTGGAAGGCCAGGGTAGTGAATATAGGGATGAGTTTAAAAAAATTTCACTTCTTCCAATGCTTTAATTAATATTTACTTCACTCCTTCCAACTTCCGCC
This sequence comes from Picea glauca, assembly GCA_000966675.3. Taxonomy (NCBI): domain Eukaryota; kingdom Viridiplantae; phylum Streptophyta; class Pinopsida; order Pinales; family Pinaceae; genus Picea; species Picea glauca. The sequence continues at coordinate 382,911 of JZKD02S2156265.1, forward strand.
CTTTACTTAATTACTCAATATCCTTTTCCATGAGATTTGAACTAATCAGCTGAGTCCACGTTTCCAAAATCACATGGCTTGATTGTCCTTAAACTGATACGAATCTGCATGAGATATGAGTTATGTGCTCGAGGGTTTCTTGTAATTTGTGACTGAAGTGAGGTTTTTCTAACTTTGTATGTGTATTGATCACCCTTCATTTGCGTTTGAATAATCAATATCAATCTTGCAAACATCATTTTCACCAAATATCACAGTATTCATCCCCCTTCCTGGGATTTAATTTGGACGGGAAATGTATTTAGGGTCCTCTTTATGATATTTAGCTCATTGTTATTGCAGGACATATTTAGGGCCGAGATATTTAGCTCATTGCTATTGCAGGGCATATTTGGGGCTGGGAGTGACACCACCGCAATGAAAATAGAGTGGGCGATGACAGAACTCATCCACAATCCGAAAAAGATGAAACATTTCCAAGTCGAATCGGAGGAGGTAGTTGGGTCTGAGTAAATGGTGGAAGAAAGTGACATAGAGCGTCTCCCTTATCTATGAGCATTAGTGAAAGAAGTGTTTCGATTGCACCAGGCCACTTATTTTCTCATCTCTCACAGTTCCGATAACCATTGTGAGATTGCGGGATTAGTGATACCCAAGCACACTCAAATAATAGTCAATGTCTAGGCAATCGGAAGGGACCCTTCGATCTAGAAGGAGCCCTTGAAATTTATGCCATATATATTTATTGATAAGGAGACAAGTAGTGTGGATTACAAGGGACAAAAATTCAAGCTGATTGTGTTCAAAGCAGGAAGGAGAATGTGCATGGGGCTTCCCTTGGCCAGTCGGATGGTCCATCTGTTGTTGGCATCCCTCCCTTCATTCGAGTGGGAATCTCCCCAAGGAACGAGTGTCGATGAGGTCGACATGAGTGAAAGGTTTGGACTCACACTGGTGAAGGAAGTGCCACTGGAAGTGATTCCAACGCCATGCCTATGCTCCCAAATGTTTTGATATTAGATTAAACTATAACTGGACCCAGTCTGCAGCAATAGCTCTTTCATCCATTCTATTACATATGTATAGATTCTATTAGAGTTGAACTCACTCTGTAACAACTCTTTCACCCACTCTCTTACAAATAACTTCTATTATTGTAATGAATTTAGTTGTATCCCGTATCACAAAACTGGAAATTTTGCTATAGACGATTTAATGGCATTGAATATGACTTGGTATACCCCAAAAAACATAAGATTGTTTCAATGGATGGATAGACTTTAGAATCCAAAATTGACATGGCACCCACTTAGCTTTGTCTGTTTTAGGAAGTCGATGGGAAAATTGATTGGGAGTATCAATCCATTTGAAGGGGCATGGTATATTTCTCTAGATTTGAATGGAAACCTTTTAACCTCGTGACAACCCTTAACTTGAACTCCATTTTCTTCAATGACATTTAACTGATCTTCCTTACTACGAATGTATTTATAACAAGGGCCACATATTGCCATGGTGGCCTATACCCGACACTCAGGCGTTGCAAGTCATTCTCTATTCAAGTTGTTTTAATTAATTAATATATGTCGCTATTTCCATGAAGGGTTGAAGCTCTAAAGCCATCAGTTTCATAGATCTGGTTCTTCTGCTTGTACACCAAACTACTCCCACTCGCTGATCATGGTAGATGTCATTTCATTACATCTCAATAGAAAATATGAAAATGAGGTAAAACCAAGCCTGCGTTGGTGTCTTGTTACACTGGCGCCATGATTGTTAGCTCTAACTGCCAAGTTGTTGGTTGTACAATATGGTATCTTATATTTTTCTGGAACAAAACATCTAAGTCCATCAAGTTTTTGTGTGAGAGCATAGTACCAGAGTTTCAAGGTATGGTAGTTGCATGTTCCATGGATTTGATGCCCAACAGTGTAGGATAAAAAAAATCTAAAATCATCATTCTTAGGGTGAATAAAATAGAGTGAATTGATTTTTAATCCAACTCATATTTCAAGATAATTTAGGACACTCAGAATTTCCACAATTTTGTTGAAAGGTAGTCCATAACCGTGGCTTTAAAGAGCTCGTACATTCCCATCACATTACATGGTGTCCTTCTGCACCAGGTCGTGCATATTACAATGGCCTTCTCTCCACATCCCCCACAAAAGCAACACCTCAACGCTCGACTGGAAACCAGGTGCCTATAGGATCGGCATCTCCTTACCAAAACCTGCAACACATGCTCTTGGCCACGACTTACAATAAGTGGTTTACCACTTTCCAATAGTGGTTTTTCCTTTAGTTGTACATGTGTCTAACAATGGTTTTATAAACCACCATGAGGATTATCCGTGTTCACTCTCCACTTTCCACGCCTCCAAATGTGGTATAAGCCTCCAAATGTGGTTTAATTATAAACCAGCGCAGATGTCCAAGCCTCAATTAAATGTTTCTGTAATATTATAAATATAATATCATATGTAGAACAGAAATATTTAACAAGCAAAGAAAAAACAACAATTATATATCTATATCTAGAACAATATCACACAATAATATGAAAAGTATTTTTAGTTAAGTTTTTATTTCCTTTTGAGGCCTTAGTAGAGAAATCTGTGTTCGGATTTTGCTTGCATTCTACGTAATAGAATATAAATTATCTGAAATTACTTTTTGTTTGCTTTATATGGGGTTTAACATTTTCTTGCATTTTGAGGTCAGAGCGGAGAAGTATATGGAGTTTGATTTCTCATTGTGCATTTTGAGGTCTTGTGAGAATTCCTCGCATTTGAGTCTGAACAAAGAAGTAGTTTTAGTTATTAGAGGTGTTAGGAAATAAATTCTATAAATTTATTTTTAAGTTGTTGTTGCTATAGATTTTCGTTATTTATTAATTCGCTAAAAATATCTTGCTATTTTTCATAGTAGAGAAAAGTTATGGTTTACATCCCAAGGAACTATTGATATTTAAAGGAATTACGAAAAAATTACTGTATTAGAGCAAGGAGTCATTCTTGTGTGAGCTTTTAAGTTTTTCCAGACTGGAATTTTTCAAAATAGATTGGACTTTATATTTTGTACTTAAAGTCTTTAGTGAAATTAGATACATTAGATCAAATTGTAGATTCGTGTTGTTTGCAGGATTTTTTTTGAAAAAAAAATCGGTTTGTGGGTCTTCCATGCAATTCATTTTGAAGTTCATTATAAATTAAATGATATTTTAAGGACCTGGTAAATGTTTTCAGCAAGGGATTATTTTTATGTTGTTTCCAAGCTCCTGCTATCTTAGTGCTTTGTGAAGTGAATTTCTGATGTAAATTGCATTATAGCGTGAGATATTAGAATTCAAAAGAGATTTTCTAAGACATTGAACCAGAAATCATAACAGGAGCTTCACCGCTGCTGCAATTACTTTGTACAACAGTGGAAGGGTTTGGATTAAGAAAATTCTCTTCCGTCGCCTTCAGAACTTAATATTCTAGAAGGTAGGCTCTCAGAAGTTGCCTTGGTGAAATTTTCAAACTTGAAGGGGGTTCTGTGCTTTTACAGTTGCTTATGTCTTGAACGGATTTGATTTCTCTGTATTTTTAAATATTGAAAATCCGAGGATTTGTCAGAAAACATCAACCTAAACGGATGAGGCCTCTTGCATCGACTGTTAATGGTATTTTCTTACAACAAACACTTTTCCTTTACCGTGGAAGCTGCATCCACTTCTTTCTCATGATTCCTATTCAAGTTATAGATATTTCTATATATGTGTATACAAGCTACAATGTTTAGGTTGGCCACTCAATGATTTTCTTTCCCCACAAAATAAAAAAGTCTCAAATAAGTTGTATTTAATTTGTGTAATGATCATTGTAATGATCATGTAAACTGTTGCCTCCAGGAACTGTTTTCTTTAGGTTTCAATTTTAATTCCAATATTCTTATTTATTGAGTTGGTAATTCTTTTTAAATGTTGCAATTTTTCAGATCTAAGTTCTTGGGATTCTGTTTATATTTTCTGAGGCAAGTTTATCTTCACTTCAATAGAGTTGGTGGCGAATATTATGTGCCATACCTTCCAAACCTTACAAATATTACTTCTGACACTCAAAGTCTAGGAAATGGGAGGCAGACATTCAAAAATCTTTCACCCAAGGCATTACATTCCTTCATCATATACCCCTTCAACAGCATGGGATTCTTCATCCTATGGCCCTTCATCAGAAGTTCCATCGGAAACTTATTCACAACTAGTGGCTAAACAAAAGTTGCAAAGGAGATATTCTCGAATAGCTGACAATTATAATTCACTTGATGAGGTATTCTTACTCTCCTCGAATTTTGTTAAAAATTAAGGGTTTGCTACCTTGCATTTTCAAGACGGTTTCTTGTCATTTCTTTGAGATAAATTTGAAGCCATATGGTTTTATCATTTATTAGATATTTTCCTTACATTATATAATTTATTCCTTTTTCTAGTCTTTAGATTTGTTAAACCCTAGAAAACATTTCAATTCAGTGGAGTATATAATTTGAATTCAAAAATAAAACTGATTGTTGAGATCATATTCAGTAGTATGAGTCTATACTTCTATAAATTCAAGACAATTAAGTATTGTATTTAAGTTAACATAGTACTCAACAATTTGGCCAAAGGTTTGGTCATCTTGTAATGCTCTAAAGAATTGGCTTTGCACGGGTTTGGAAGTACCTAATTATGACATATGAGTAGTTAACTTGTATTATCTCATGTATTTCATTGTTAATTGGCTTGATAAGTTATGGTTGTAAACGTTCTTGGGATTCAACTACAATGTTTTTATACTACTAATCACTTGTTCCTTTTTTACGTTCATTATTTTATTAGAGAGTAGTGTTTCTTTATCTAAGCATTTATTATTGTTTACTTCAATATTTTGATCATTCATTTTTGAACTACGTTTGATTTTTGGAAATTTTTGTTATGATTTTGTTCTCAAGTTGGAGATTGTAAATGTCTGGATACAACCAATTCCTAATTTCTTGGGATAAAGATGTTATGTCTTGGCTTAAGCTTATTCTCTTTTTAAGGTCTAGGATAACTTATAAATCTAATGTTATTAGGTAAAATTATTAACTATAATGAGCTCTGATGTTAAATTAACGGTAAATGAGGGTGTTGCGGATAGGGTTTGGAATACTTGTGCAGAGTAAACTTGTGCAGAGTCTGACATCGATGTCCTATGAAATTCGGCAAACCATATACTTAAAGAAGTGTAGTTTCTCAAAATCAATTTTGAAAGGTATAGTAGTTCTGTTGGAAATTTTTTTGATTTGTTTCTATTTTATCTTTGTTGTAGGTGACTGCAGCTCTTGCACAAGATGGCCTCGAATCTTCCAACTTGATTGTGGGGATTGATTTCACTAAGACCAATGAATGGACGGGTAAGTTCTATAACCTATGATCGTGAAGTTTTAATGTCATAATCTCCATGAAATTTTAGAATTTTAAAACAACCGATCTACCTTTATTCAAATGTGGTCCGCTGTGTTTATTTGAGAATAGGAACTGTTATTACGTTTCTGTAGACATCTCATATGTACCGAGTACAACGTTTATGAGATTTTTTAGTTTAAGTGGATAATTCTACAACATTTATACTCTTCAATCCTATTGAAATCAAAGTGACCTCTTCAACATTTTGTTATGGATTTTAGGTGCAAGGTCCTTTAATCGCCGAAGCTTGCATCATATTGGAGACACTCCAAACCCTTACAAACAAGCAATCTCGATAATTGGGAGGACCTTATCTGCTTTTGATGAGGACAACTTGATCCCTTGTTTTGGTTATGGGGATGGCGAGTTTTGATCTCTATTTCAATTGAAAATCTTGTTTGAATTTTTCTCAATATTTTTCTTATGTTGGTCAATATGAATTCCCAACATATGTAGCAATATAGTTATTGTTAATAATGTGTTGTTGATGTTTAAGTTGATAATTTTAGCGAGTCATTTTAGTTGTTGTTTAACATTTTCTTTCATTTTGAGGTCAGAGCAGAGAAGTATATGGAGTTTGATTTCTCATTGTTCATTTTGAGGTCTTGTGAGAATTCCTTGCATTTGAGTCTGAACAGAGAAGTAGTTTTAGTTATTCGAGGTGTTAGAAAAGAAATTTGAGTTTAAAATATGCAATTTTTTTTTTTTTCGTTAAATTGCCTTTTGGAGGTGTACATCAAAAGTGGATTTTGGTTGGCGTTAATGCATTTGTTGAATTTACTCAGAAATCGCAAAGGAATTTTCTCTATGGGTGAAATTGAACAAAATAGATTGTAGAGTAACGATTATCTTCTCCTTTCTTGAATGTTCGCTTTAACCAAATAAAAAAACATATGCATTCCTAAAGGTTGTATATACTATCTATATATATATATATAGAAGGAAAAAAAAACTCATTCCCTTTCCTAAAGGCATGAAAGAAAATATATACATCGTAAGTGTTTGTTCAAGTGGTTGAACCATCTGTCCATTGAGTCTAATCTTGGCAAATTAAATTGAGAGTAAAAAATATATACACCGTAAGTGCTCTAACTCCTATCCATTAAAATTTACATTGTTGTAAATCAATTATTAGTTCTTATCCTTAAATTAAATTATGAAACATAAAAATAATTTAAACAACTAAAAATATTGAACAATAAAGATCAATCTTCCATTATTCACTTGTACTTTTATTTATTCATTGATTATCTTTAATTAATCAATACAGTTTAGAGGATGATCAATTAAAGTGTGAGTTATGTCTAGTTAGTACTATTTAACTCTAATTAATCAATACAGTCTAGAGAATGATCAATTAAAGCTTGAGTAATGTTTAGTTAGTACTATTTAACACTGATAGTGTACCTAGTTCCATGAGGATTTAGTTTTATTCAGCTTACGTTTATTATACATTTTGAATAACAAACAACCTTCAATTATTATCTTTTGATAAAAAATATTCATTACTTGTGCATTTAGTTATATTAAGTTTCATTGTTCAACATGTATTTACCAATTAACTTGGCAAGGACTGCATTGCCATACAACCCTTGTTTAATTTGATCATTCAAAATATAAAGTATATAATATTTTTCATAATTAAATTGAAAGTTTTTCTTTAATAAAATTGACTAATTTCATAATATTTAGTTTTTAATTGGAGTTAGGTATTTATTTCTAAACAACTTATTATCAAAATTTATTTATATTTATTGAAATCTAGTTAATAAAACTTCATTAGAATTCTATATTTTTATTAAGAATCCAACTTAAAATGAATGGTAAATTTTTACAAACTTCAAAATTTATTTATATTTATTGAAATATAGTTAACAAAACTTCATTAAAATTTATTTATATTTATTGAAATATAGTTAACAAAACTTCATTAGAATTTTATATTTTTATTAATAATCCAACTTAGATATTAAGAATGCAACTTAGATAGCGATAGTTAACTCCCACAAACTGCTATATCATATTGTAAAAAACAATAAAGTCTCATCGCGTAAACCAGTAGATACTTTCAATTCAATTGGCAACTTGGATTAAATGAGAAGAAGAATAAATATACAATATTTATTATTTCAATATTTTTATATATATCCATTTAACAAATACTGATTGGAATATTCTTAACTTTGGAGCAAGTCATAGCCACTGAAAAAAGAGTCTTTCGAAGCGAAGAATTATTTAACTCAATTATTCAGATCACATATTTGGAAAACTACTTTTCCAACTTAACTTAGATCTACTTCAATATTATTAATGTGCAAACTTCAATATTATTAATGTGCAAAATTTTCAATTGTGTAATTTTTCTACTTATTTCAAGAGGCTTGTCATTTCTTCTCTCCTTGGATTGATTGGGATGTTACAATTAATAGATAAATGAATTGAATTGTTGGCACAGATTGATAGAGATGGCAATAGAAGATTGATTTAGTAGAGTGTATAACTCTAGGTTATATTGAAAGGTGTTTGGTCAATATCAAATTTTCAGGGATTGGTTTATTGGTTTGTCATCTTATTTATTTATAGATGTATTTTTGTTTAGAAATATATAGATTTTGAACATTTTATTGTTTTAAAAAGTTGTTTATTATAGTTATTTTAAATAAATTATTCATGTTTTTTTTATCAATAACTAAATAGGTATGCAATAAAGTTTAAATTATTAAATATATATATTAAAAAGATATTCAAATATATTACTCATCCCACAACAAATTAAAAATTTGTTAACATAATTAAAAACATAAAAAAAAAAACACATTTGTAAAAGCTACAAGCTTAACTCTTGGAAAATCAATTCTAAATTAACTATGACAATAAAATCATGATTATAATGAAAAAAAACATAGGTTCTCTCTTATGTTACAAATTCAATGTAATTTAGTCTTTATTTTTCCAAACTATTGATTTTTTTTTGGGTCTTTTTATGTTACAAGTTCAATTCAATGTAATTTAATTTTTTTTTTCCAAACTATTAATATTTTTGCCATTTTTATGGCCTAAATTTGTATAACAATTTTGACATTAGAAAATAAAAACTAAGACCATTTACAAATATAGTAAAATTCTATACTAAGAAACTAATGAATAACATTATCATTTTGTTGGGTGTCATATACTCTCAGCCTCAAAAGTAAATATGGGATATGTTTTATTAATATAACAAGTATTTAACTCGATAGAAAATTAAAGTAGAGATTAATATTTTTTATTAAATGATTTTTGTTAAAAATATTAAATCATGAAAAAAAATTGTAATTGTATTGATACAAGTTAACTTACAATTTGCTATTAAAATGGACTAGATTTTAGTTCTTATCTAGCAATTATTAGTTCCTACCGTAAGCATAGAGGGATTATAGCGATCGATAAATCATTGACGTGGTATTAGATTGTGCATTGACCAGAAATATTTCCATAGTGTCTATTGTTGGAACAAGGGAAGTGAACATTGATTTTTATATAATAAAAACTATCATGTTTGTCAAGATCTAATTGGACAATGGATTTGAGGTCTTATTTCCACCTTCTCTATTCCTAATGTAAAATATGTTGGCATATCCAAAGTATTAGGTAGTATATGGTCTTTTTGAATCATATATTTTATTATGCATTGGTCGAAGGTGGATTAATGCTAGCATTAGTTCGAATGTTTCCCTTAGCATTTTCTGCTGAGTAGAATGCATTCTCTACCAAATTAATATGTGTGATTTTTTCTTTATTGTTGTGTGCTTCAAGAGAACAGGCCTGCCATGCTACATATTTTCTTAAATGCTTGCACAAGCCTACACCCTTCGACAGTCCTCACAGTCTTAACTGTTTACCTAACAACTCTGCTAGTCTTAAATGTTTATTGTATAGATGCGTTGTGACACAGTTTTGTTCATGGTCGACATCGTTACTCGAGTGGTCGATCATTATTCACTGCTTTGTTACATGATTCTGGTTCTTATTTGATTCAACTTTGCAAAGTTGAGGTCTTGTACTTGCAGTTCAAGCTCTTCGTGGTTGTTCACTAGTCTGTTGTTCTTCAACTTTGCAAGTTGTTGGACCTGTTGTAGTTTGCAGTTTTTGGGGCTGAGCTCTTGTCATCCTTTGTTGACGGGTATGTTTCCTTGTTGTTGTTGTTTTTCAATGGTGGGAGTCCCTGCCTCCAAATTTTGTTGCAGACCATCTTTGTTTGTGCTCTTAGTTTCTGTTCCTGGAAACCATGCGTCTTCATATGAAGGTTGTTGTGTCCATAGATTTTCCAAAAATTTCAATGCAGAGGGATTTATGAAAAGTAGTTGGGAGCTATTAGAAGAGGGAACCATCAGGTGGGGTGTAGACAAAGGCTATGCTTTTATTCTGTGTGTCGGAAAAGTATTTCTACCTGCTCTCTTTCTGCTGAGTAAAGTTATGGTTTTATTTATTTGCGTTCTTTCTCCTGTTTGGTTCAGTTTCCAGTGTCAATCTATTTTATTCTCATCTTCTATGGGGACTAGGGGGGATTCAAGTTGAGAATAAGAAGGTTGAAAGATACATACGAGGATTGATACCCTATTTTTCTTTCCTTTATTGTTTTGCTACCTCTTATTTGTTTCCCCTGCTTTTATTTGTTTTCATAGAAACTGAAAGTATGTAGCAAATAGATTGAAAATGAGCGTTGAAGAGATGAAAGAAGTAATATATGTTGATTCATATGAAATAAATACATAGTCAATTATACATGACAACATTGATGTGGTTTTGCATAGAAATGGGCTTTTTAGATTGGATGCATTCTCGTATACAGTTGGCGATTACCTTTTCAATACATTCCAGGTTCTATTGCATTTCCATTATTCATCAACTGAGTTGTACAATGGATTGATATATTATTTCTTAACCTATTTTAAAAATGGCGATGTTGAGGCTTTGCAGTACTATGAATACTAGATGGAATCTGATTTTCTTCGGTAGTTGCATGGAATACATGATGTCGCTACGTATTTTTCAAAGATGCAGTTGTTTACATCTCCAGTTCTGCCTGCACATGAGAGGGGACTTTGGGGAGATACATTTTGTATATGGTGGTTGTCTAACTGGCTGAATATATCAGTTGGCATATGGTCATTGTCAAGAAAAACAAGATATCTACTATTCAACAAAACTGCATCTGACAATCCATATTGCATCTTGTTCCATGATGCCAATGCCCTCAGTGGTCATTATGAACCACTGTTGTACAAAAAAATGTCCATATGAAATATAGAAGGTCCTCATATTTACTTGTATATTATTTGCAAAGACCTTCAATCATAATGGAAACGGATTTTGCATGGCATATATTTCCATGGTCTACAGCTTGCAACAAATGTTGTCTCTAGCTGTGGAGATAGTCTGTTCAATGCAATTTGTTTTTTGGTGGCAGTGGGGTTCGATGTTCAGTTGTTGTGACTTTACACTATACAGTCCTTTTGCAATATGATTATAGGAAGCAACCAATAGGCTTTTAGGTGCTTGCATCAACACCTTTGCCCATATCTCGTAGAAAATATGCTGGTAGTTGGAAGTTGGCAGGAATACCTTGTGAACATGGTGCTTCCATATGAAAAAGGGAATATGTAGGGTTGCAGATTCTGTTTGCAATGGTTGTCTATGATATTCATGGTGAATATCCATGTGTGGTTTCCCTTTCCAAATGGCACTGTCCATTCCTAAGTTACTGATTCAAATTATGATCAAACAATTGACATCCTCTCGTTGAAGATAGATACAAAACATATCCATTATGAACCTTTGCTTGGACATATAGGTAGTTCAGGGTTGACTGTCCATGCCACCCAAACGACATTAAATCTGCATAGGCATGGAATGCTTTTTAGTGAAAATGAAACTCCTCTTGGTTGTGATATGGGCAGACAAGGCCTGAAAAAAAAAACATGCGTAGAATTCATGACAGTTGTGACGAGGCCATAGAGGGATTAAACAAAAAACGTAGAGTAAGTTATCACAATTTGAAAAAAATTATTCGTCAAATTTGTCTGACTTGTGATAAGGCCATAGAAGCCTTGAACAAAAAACGTAAAGTAGTTTCTTAGAAGTTGGGTGAGAGTCAAATTAATCCCAGTTTCCACCAGCTCATCATTCCCTTGGGCAAGAAATGTAGAGTAAGTTACCACAACTTGAAAAAGGTCATGCGCGAGAGGAAAAATACATTGCTACACTTCCTTTTAGAGAGAAACTCACATATCACAATGTAAAGAAATTTGTTTGTGCAGAAAAGAACATAAACATGTGTGATATCATATTCCAGAATGGTCATGCAATTGTGCCAGTTCATGGTCTACAAGCAACACCATGCAGTAGTAGCAATGAAAACCAAGAAACAGTTTCTACCCATACTTCCCTGCGAAAGAAAAATGTAAGACAAACCTACATGAAACAAATGAAAGGCACTCCTTCCATTGCATGTGCAATTTTTTGAACAATTGAATTTTTCAAAAAACAATAAGTCTTTCACGCTTGATTTGCAAGAAGAATACCTCCTCTTTAAAGAACACAATAAACCATTTTCCAGTGGGAAAATTTGTCTTCCATGCAAATGATCGCTTGAAAATGGAAAACTGCCACAATTTGCAACCCATGACCGAATAAGATGTAATACACCACTACAAGATGTAAGTGCACTTACAGAGCTTGAGGAGATACTTGTGTCTCTGCGAATTGCATTTGCTCAAATCAGACCTTGGGGCTATAAACGACCCCAGATGGGCTTAATAGGATCAATTATTAATGTCCATGTTCATCTAGAAGTTGTGCAAAAAGCATTGCCACAATTCATTAACAATACAATTACAATCATTGTGGATCTGAAAATACGCTTGCAATGCAAAAATGTCTATCAGAAAAGCGAAGTGTGTGTGCATGGTGTTATGAAAGCATTAAAGGAATTATGTTCCAAGGGCCTGTACAAAGCAAAGAACATTTGTGTAAATGGAAAATGGAACAATGTTCTTGCAGAAAAACATGGCAACTCTGTAGACACTCTTGAAAATCCTAGTGGTTTTGATGCAAGTGATGAATCGGAAAATGAAACACCTGCTGAAACATTGGTGCATGGATTCACTGATTCACAGTGCATTAGTGACTTGCAAGACAAAATTGTCAAAATTGCACCTACCGAGGGGCAGCGTCCACTTGGAATACTCAAAGAAAAATTCGCTGAGGAAATGAACTTTCCAACACTCCTCTATGGAGATCCACGTGGCACTGATATTACAGAACAATTCAGTTATCATAAAATAGTTTGATGGGCACTGCTACATTCAAGCGGTTACTTCTCCTGTCACATAACAAAATTGTTTTTCAAAACAATGTGCATAATAATAGAGCAAGTTTTGTCATGCATGTGGGCACGAATAAGAAAAGGCCAGTTACAAGGAAGAAATTTGTTGGCCAAGGATGTGAAGTACAAAGTCAACCTAGAAAAAAATCTGAAATCTGATATTGGATACATAGATTTCAAAAACATCTTCACCTCTCTTGACTATTTTCAACAAAACAAAAAAAAAAAATTGCAATGATCCGACAATTGGGCTCGCCAAATTTTTTTGTCACATTTACTAGTGTAGACCATTTCTAGGATCTATTGGTGGCTGTCATATCTGACCTGCATAGGAACAAAAAACGTAAAAAAGAAACCGATACACTAGAAAAAAATGAAATTGACTACCTCATAAGAAAAGACTCGGTAACATGTACTCACTACTATAGACATAGAATAAATGCTTTGAGACAATTGATATGTCATGATGAAACAATTTCCGAAAAAATACCGGACTACCATTTTGTGACTGAATTCTAGAATAGGGGAAATGAACATGACCACGCACTGTTGTGGATAGAAGGTGCACCTGTCTATGGAGATGATAACAATCCAGAGGTCGAACAATTTGTGGATAAATACATAACATGCAACACAGATCATTTGGATCCAGAAATTGCGAAAGTCAATAGACATAACCATACAAGAAGTTGTAGAAAACGAAAAAACTTGCATCGCTGATACAACTTTCCTGTGCTGCCAATGAGAGCTACAAGAATCATAGAGCCGGTTAGTTTAGAGGACAATGTTGTTGTTGAGAAATCTAAATCCTTGTTCTCATTTCTAGAACAAGGAGGATTTGACGAAATGATGAGCTTTGATTCCTTCTTGACATAGGTAAATCTATCAGAAGATGAGTACATCCAATCCATACAATGTACGCTTAGGAAACCAACACTTTTCCTTAAATGAAAACTCTCCCATATTTGGAAAAACAGTTTCTCCAAGGACATGCCAATTATGTGGAAAGAAAATATAGATGCACAGTACATGCTGAATGCATATGCTGCAACATCCTACTATACCTCATATATGACGAAGATTGACAAATCTATGACAAGTGCATTCAAAAGAATACAGAAAGAACATGAAAGAAGTCATATTGATGCCATACAAATGATACAAACACTTGGAAATACATTGCTTAATCTTCAACAAATGTCTGCTCAACAAGAAGTTCACATTGCACTTTCCTTTCCCCTCACTTGTAGTTCAAGAAAATGTGTCTTTATAAACACATCTCCACTTGGAAAACACACATTTGTGCTTAAACCACCATTTTCGCTGCAACAAGAGCCTGGGAATTCATAGGACATGGTATGTCGCTCTATTATTGATTATTACGTCTAGCATCCATCTCCTATTAGACATATCTGCTTAGCAGAATTCATATCGCATTACAAAAAAAATGGTGCACCCATATCATAAAGAAAAAAACCCTCCGTGATACGGTTTGTCAAATGCAATAAACATTGTGACTATGAAAACTATTGTAGAGAAAAAATGTTGTTGTACTTTTTGTTTGATGAAAATGAAGACACGTTGATACATAAATTATCTACATGGGAGGTTGTGTATGTTGCGTCTGAGAGTATAGTGCACATCAATGAAGCTAGATTTACCTACAATGTTAATCCAACATGGGGTGATCTAGAATTTTACTTAACGGAAAACCCCGACGATCATGATGAGACATTCAAAAACCCAAAAACAACCACAACTCCTTCCAAGTCCTATGACTTACAAGTGAATTTTCCTCGTCCTCCAGCGGCTGGAAGTGAAAAACGTATCAATCTTGGTTTTCAAGTTACAAAACATCCTTTCCTAATTTAAAATAATGAATACCATAGAATAAGACGTATGTTGAATCATGAACAACAAACAATTCTAAAGGACATTGCTCTTAAAAAACGCTTGAACATGAACAGTCCTGTGGACGTTTTCCTTACAGGCGGAGCATGAACAAGCAAGACATTCACATCAAAAGAATTGTTCCAAATGCTTATATGACTCTATGATTCAAACAATTCCCCTGATCCTATGAAACCAAAGGGCCTAATAGTTTCATACACATAAAAATATGCATAGAATGTTGGTGGAACAACAATCCACTCTGGATTTTTAATTCCTTTTAAAAAGTCACAGTTTCTTCCATTTAGAAAGGAAATGTTGGATACATTATCTAAGATTTATGAGGAACTCCAACTTGTCTTTATATATGAAGCATCTTTCATTGGGAGTCAATTCTTGTATTCCATTGAGAGCCAACTAAGAAGCATAAAACATGTGTAGATGAAATACTTTGGAAACATTGACATGATATTCTGCAAGGATCTTTACCAGGCACAGCCCATCCAATATTCTTTGATATTTGAACAACCTACCGTTAACATGGAAACAGTCACCCATGACTTCCGGAGAGACAATATTAAATTCTTTGAGTTGCATACTACAATGTGCCAGATAGATGAAACATTCATTGCAATTTTGAATAGAATGTGCACAAACAACCAAACATATGATGACTTGACCTATATCAATTTGAGGTGCTTATGACCTGCACTAACAGACCCAACGTTTCGTTACCTGTTCTATAGAAATAAGGATGTTGCAAAGCATAATATCCACATGCTTTTTCTCATGCCTAGGGATGATATCATCATCAATTCGATTGACCCGGAAGAAGACAACCATGGAAATGCGCCACGTCATGAACATTCAATCACTTTACCTTTGCATATTGTCCTCAAATTAGAAATGTTGGTTGAAATATATGCCTGCAACTATGATTCATAGGATGTCTTGGTGAATGTTGCAAATGGAATACTGAAAGGCTATATGAACATAGAAAAAGTGGATGTCCTTTGGATTAAGTCCCATGAACTGCATATAGGAAAGAGACAAGCAAGCAAGTTGTCTTATCTATATAATTCAAACACTGGAAGCAATTGGACACCTATTTTGTGAATATCGAAGCCAGTATCGACATCAACAAAGACAGGTCGACTAAAGATTTGAAAACAGTTTCTGATTAAACTTGCATGTGCACGTACAGTCCATAGATCACAAGGACTAACACTTGATAATGTTGCATTTCAGTCCGCTGAAATTCACATACATGGACATGTGTACACAACACTGTCCTGTGTCAGAAGCATAGACTCCTTTTATTTAATAAGTCCTCTCATAAAAGATAACTTCAAAGATAAACAAAAAGTTGATATTGAAATGGAATGACTCATGACCACCGTAAAAGGGAAACTGCATTATGATTACTAATCCATACAAACAAATTAATTTGTATCAATTATCTCGCTTCACACATGCATCTTAAATGCACACATGGATGATATACTAAATGAGTATGATATAATGCAATCTGATATTCTATGATTGCAAGAAACACACATAGCATTATGCATGCAAAACAAACCATTCCCAAATTACAATTTCATATCAAGTTACATTACACATGGGGTGATGATACTGGTAAATAAACATGTACCAATTTTGGACCATATACATATCAAAGAAAAGAATGTTCAATTGGTGCTTGCAAAATTTTTTTCCCATGAAACAGAAGTTGCAATACTGAATCTATATGTTTCTCCCCATGCAACATTCTCCAACATATTGCATGTTGTTTCCAATGCATTGGGCCATTTCCATATGAACGGACCCACTGTACTTGTAGGAGACTTCAATATTGACATGCTGCAAAATACTGATAGAACAAAATAATTGGAAAACTACATTTGCAAATAGAGTCTTTGCTTTCTTTTGAACAACATAGGCCATCTACAAAATGCACTTATTGACCATGTCTAGTTCAATGTTCCCATTCCTCAATACAATATGTTTGTCTTAGACACATATTGGTCTGATCACGATACAATTGGTATTGCACTTGAATTATGAAATATACATCAAACTTATTGCAAACTCATATTTCTATGTTTCAAATCATATATGTATCCCTGATTTCTACACATATCATTCTGGTGAGCATAGAGATGGTGTTCTACTCAGATTATAAAATATACATTGTGCAAAACAAAAAAAGGTACATCCTCCGAAAAACTATTTGTGACTCTATTCATCTTATTCTTTTTTTTTTGTATATGTACATAGTAGTTGTGTTTTTCTTAACATCTGAACTTATGTTCATATACCTTTTGTTTTTTGCTTTTGTTGATAGAAATAGAAAAGAAAACTAGATGGCCCAAAGAACTCCTACCCAGAGATGTAGATGAATCCATGCAAAGGTGCATTATTTTTCTGTGAGTGTTCCATAGTAAATAGTTTTTCGTTTACTTTCTCTGTATTTGTCAAACTTGTTTGTAGCTATGTTTTTTTTTGCACCTAGAGGCCACTACCCTACACATCCACCATCCAATAGAAATTCAATGTTGAGCCATCCCACCCGCAATTCCACTTGTCAATTTGTATATTTCCCAACTATGAGTGTTATTTGGAGGACACAGAACATTAGAGGCATAATGTACAACCCACAAGTGCGCAATCCAAATAAGTGGATAAGTATGGAATAAAGGATCTTTGCATATTTGGTATGTAGTGCTCATTTTTGGGATCCCATCAGCCCTAGATTCTGTCAATTTGTATATCGCAAAAATCCGTAGAAGTAGAATTTTTAGTCGGCTAGCTCCCAAATCTGTTTGTCAATTCACAAATGTTGAGTCGTCCAGCCCGCAAATCTGCTTGTCAATTTATTATCATAAGCTAGTTGTAAGGCACCGAACAATAGAGGCTTTTTTTTAACCCCGCCAACCCGAGAACGCGTGATCCAAAAACTCTACATGGTCTATAAAATCTCATCCACCCTGCAAGTCTGCTTGTCAATTTGTATATCGCGGAACTGTATGTGCTATTTGTAGAACAAAGAACAATAGAGGCCTATTTTTTGACCCCTCCCACCCGAGAACCCGCAAGTATGGAATGCGATATCAGTACATGGTCTATAAAATCTCATTTCCATACTTTATAAAGGTACATATTTAGTTTTTCCTCATTTCTACACACACTAATCTGGTAACCACAGAATTGGTGTTGCACATGAATTATGAAATATGCACTGGGAGTCAGATGGATCGCTTTGCTTTTCTTAGGCATTTTTGAGCCTGCTAGCTCGAGAACCCAATTTCTATATGGTAGAAATCGACCCAATCTATAGTTCGCGATCCAAATAAGTGCCTAAGTATGTAATAAGGGATCTATGCATATTTGTTATGTATTTCTCCTTTCTGGGAGCCTGCCAGCCCTGGAGTAGAATGTTGAGCCAACCAGCCCGAAATCTGCTTGTAAATTTATTATCATAAGCCATTTGTAAGGCACCGAACAATAGAGCCTCGCTTTTGACCCCACCAGCCCAAGAACCCACGGTCCAAAAACCGTGGATGGTCTATAAAATGTCAGCCACCCTGCAAGTCTGCTTGTTTATTTGTATATCGCGGAAGTGTGTGTGATATTTGTAGAACACTGAACAATAGAGGCCTTTTTTTGAACTTGCCCACCTAAGAACCCGCAATATCGAAAGTGGTCAAGTATGGAATGCCATATCTGTACATGCTCTATAAAATCTCATGTCCATACTTTATGAAGGTACATTTTTAGTTTTGTCTTGTTTCTACACATACTGATCTTGTAACCACAGAGTTGGTGTTACAAATGGATTATGAAATGTGCATTGGGAGTCATACCCAGCCCTTTGGTTTTCTTAGTTGAACAATTCTGACTCATGCAGTTTCAACATTGGACACTCAACAGTTTCACCATGCACTTTCAGACTTGGTCATTCCTTCCTTGCTTTCTCTTCCCCATGCCCATCACCTTCGCATGTGTGCATAATAAGAAATAGTGTTTATATATATATGTGTGTGTGTGTGTTTCTTGGAGATGCAATTCAACATTCCTTCTCAATGGACATGGTTGATATCAAACTTTTTTATGAAGATGAATCCTTCGTATTCCAGAGCGTTTTTTTTGAAACCGAATCAAAAATATTAATCATTGAAAAAATAGATGTAAAAAATAAGAAAAAAAAACATCGTTCAGAACTTGACCTTGCCAATATGTTGCCGTCCAAAGTATCTCAACTTCACATGGAAACCAGAGATTCTCTTCATGATTTTGTTGGAGTCATTGAAGCCAAAAATGCCACACTAAAGAACTAGTTTAAGGAATTAGAGGAAGATTTGTTTCCTATGACATTGCTTGGCAGTTCTTTTGAAATATCCATTCTTGTGACTGTGTGCACCCCTGCAACAAATCTAAAAGGGTCCTCCATCTTCCTCGCATCCTGTAGATGATATGTGGAGAAAAATATCAACAAATAATGGAACTGATTACTAAGGCTTGGGAAACATCACATAATATGGATTCCCTGGGGAGCAGGGCACATAACTTGCTCCTACTTTTGTAGACGGATTTAAAAAATGAAGAAAATTTCTATGTGCACATGATCATCCCGTTTGCCTTTCATTTCAACATGATCTCTTGTCCAATAAATGGCTCACTCAATTAGAAGCATGCTGGAAAGAGAAACTGAAGAACCTGTATCTCATCGTCCAATCATGTGAGCAAGCAATATCAAATAAAGAAACATTATTCACAAATCTCACCAAAATAGACTTAGCAGGAAATACAAATGGCTTCTGGGACCCCAGCTTAATCCTCAACTTGGTAGCGTTAACCAAGCAATATTTCGATAAACAAGTTGATAATTTGAAGGCCTTGTCTTTAGAAAATTTTAACAAGATTCTTGAATATCATGAAGAAGAGGTGGAAAACTGGCTAGTCTGGTATTCGGTACATAATGGAGAGATTCATAAAGCTCTCTGTAAACTTTCAATTGATCTAAGAGAAATAGAAAATGAAGTTTTCAGCATTTAAATCTGCAATGACATCAGCATCGCCCCCTTGAGAAGCTATATTGAAGATAACTTGAAGTGGGTCACCGACGAAATCAAACAAGGAAATGCATAAATCATTTGTTTATCAATCTAGATATTCAAGCAGGGTGCCCACAAAAACCAACAAGGAAAGGCATGACCAATAAAACACCAAAATTACTTATATGTACCATGCCTGTAAGCGTATAGTGATATTCCTTTCTTTATCAATCCAGTTATTCCAAGTTTTATGAGTAGAAATCTATAGCCAAAAACTGATCTTCCCATTTCTACTTTTCAGGTATTACATTCTACCGTGTCTCAATTCTTTCCACGGTCCTATTTCTTGTACATATTTGTGTTATGTTCTGTGAGAGCCCCAATCCAAGTCTATATGACAAACACATTTACATTTTCAGGGATATGTAACAAACTATTGTTTTTTTCATATATTCCAAATAAAACTATTCTTTTGTCTCCTTATATATTTATCTGTTCCTATATTTTTATCTTTAGCTATGCTGAATGTGAAGTCATTTTGTTTATTTTATGTCAATTCTCTTTTTTTCCTATGCATCTTTTCTCTGGCCTGGTCATTTTCAAAATAAAGTATGACATAAATCACTCACTCAAATTTGATATATCATATTTCACACACACACACACACAAATATATATGATTCTTTAAATTTCCAGGATTATGTAACACGCTTCGTCACTTTTTACATAAATGTCATAAAATTGTGTTCACTACTTTTTTTGTACTCAAACGTATAGAGAGTATGTCATTTTTTGCATCTTTACCACCCATCCTTCATACTTTTTCCAAAAGAGCCCTTCAAATTAAAATAGTCCACAAGTCTGCTAGTCAATTTTTATATCACGGAACCATGGGTGCTCTTTGTAGGCCATGGAACAAAAGACTCCCGATTTTCAACCCGCCAACTCGACAACCCGCAATCCAAAAACTACCCAAGTATGGAATCAGGTCTCCGTGCAAGAATGGAATGAGGGCTTCATGCATGCTCTATAAAATCTCATCCCCATACTTTATAAAAGTACATATTTCATATGTATAAAACTAAATATCTACTTTAAAAAATTGTGTATTTGCTATGTATAATTTATGCTCTCCAGGAACCTATAATTTGATACATTTCAATTTCTTGTATCCATGAGCCCATGTTTTAAAGAAAACTAATTTGGGAATGCTATTGACTTGGTCCTTTTGTCCAATTCCCTATGTAACAGACATTGGTAATATATTTTTTGTGCTTTTGTCCACCACTGTATGTAAAACCTATGTAAAGAAAACTAGTTTGTGAATGTTAAAATTTCGGGACATGACCCCTTAAAATTCAAATAGTCTCCAGGTCCGATTGTCAATTTGTATAGCACAGAACTCTCGATTCTATTTGTAGGACATGGAACAATAGAAACCCAATTTTAAGGTACCCGGCCTGATAACCCATGATCCAAAAATTGGCTAAGTATGGAATGAGGGTTCCGTCAATGCTTAATGTGAATGTGAATGTGTTCCTAAATTATTATCTTTAGCTATGCTGAATGTGAAGTCATTTTGTTTATTTTATCTCAATTCTCTTTTTTCCGATGCATATTTTCTCCTGCCTGGTCATTTTCAAAATTAAGTATGACATAAATCACTTAATCAAATTTGAGATATCATATTTCACACACACACACACACACACACACACACACACACACACATATATGTTTCTTTAAATTTCCAGGAATATGTAACATGTTTTATTATTTTTTTATATAAATGTCATAAAATTGTGTTCACTACTTTCTTTCTACTCAAACGTATAGAGAGTATGCCATTTCTTGCATCTATACCACATGTCCTTCATACTATTTGACACAAAGGCCCTTAAAATTAAAATAGTCAACAAGCCTGCTTGTCAATTTATATATCATGTAACTTTGGTTGCTCTTTGTAGGCCATGGAACAATAGAGGCCCAATTTCCAGCACAAGAACCTGTGATCCAAAAACTGCCTAAGAATGGAATCATGCCTCCGTGCAAGTATGGAATGAGGGCTCCATCCTTGCTCTATAAAATCTCATCCCCATAATTTATAAAAGTACATATTTCATATGTATAAAAGTAAATATCTACTTTAAAAAATTACGTATTTGCTATGTATAGTTTGTGGTCTACATCAACCTATAATTTCATAAATTTCAATTTTTTGTGTCGAGGAGCCCCTGTTTCAAAGAAAACTAATTTGGGAATTCTATTTATTTGGTCCTTTTGTCGACTGGCCTATGTAACAAACATTGTTACTATATTTTTTGTCATTTTCTCCACCACCATATGTAAAACCTATGTAAAGAAAAAAGATTCACAAATGCTAAATTGTTTTGACACGATCCCCTTAAAATTCAAATAGTTCATAAGTCTGATTGTCAATTTATATATCATGGAACTGTCGATGCTATTTGTAGGACACACAACAACAAAAGATCAATTTTCAGGTCCCCAACACGAGAACCTATGATCCAAAAAATGCTTAACTCTAGAACCCTCTCTTTTAAATAAAACTAATTCGAGAATGATATTTTTTTCATACTTTTGTCCACCAGCCTATGTAACAGACGTCAGTACTATTTTTTTTGTTTTTTTGTCCAAAGACATATGTAAAATGGAAAACTAATTCCGGAATGCTAAACTTGTTTTAATTAATTATAAATGATTTTATTGATAGAAAGATAAGTTATTGAGTTTATTATTTCAATTTCATTATTCGACACGAGCCTCTTCAAATTCAAATAGTCTGCAAGTCCGATTGTCAATTTGTTTATCGCGGAACTCTAGGTGCTATTTGTAGGCCACGAAACAACAGAAGGCCAATTTTCATCCCGCCAAACTGACAACCCACGATCCAAAAATTCAAATAGTCTACAAAATAGCTTGTCAACTTGTATATCGCAAAACTCTCAGTGTTATTTGTAGGGAACGAAACAACAGAAGCCCAATTTTCATCCCGCAACCCCGACAACCCTAACATTGTTCAACTATATGTGTTGAGAGTTATGCATCCCTCCATCCATCACTTGAGTCTGGGGTTCGACCTTCCATTCACCATCCTCCATCTAAACTCATGGGTTTCCATGATTGACCTTTGTCTGGTGTATGTTTTCAGATCCCTTACCTGGACAGTTTAAGCCTATGCGTGAGATCTCTGTCCACCCTTATGTCGTCCCGAAACCAGAACAAAGAATCTGTCCTGTGCTGTTGGTCGAGAAAACCGAAGTGTCCCATATTTTTCGATCCTTGTTATGTTGTAACGTCTGTCTGTCACTAGTTTGGGAAAGCCCATGTCTGTGTTTCTCATAGGCTATTGTGGTTGTGCAATTATTGACTGTGGGTGGCTTGTTTGCTAGTGTATTCTCGTGATGAGCCTTATAGTTTCCCAATTGATTTGGAACCCAAGTTGAAGGAAACAGGTTGTTTGACTGATGTGTAACACTCTCTCTAGGTGAGGGAGGTGGTTGTGGTTGAAATAACAGGTTTCCAGACATGTGAGCGACTCTCTCCAGAAGAGAGAGTGCGTTGAGGAAGTAAGAAATCCTGGAAGGGATCTTGTAGATGCTACAGAACTCTAAGACTTCTGGTTCGGTCTGTTGTTGAAGCCCAAGGGAAGGGAGGTTAGAAGCCGAAGGACTGTCTTGGAGATAGTGAAGGTGTATACTCCTAGGGTGGGACAGACATGTGGGGGATGAGAATCTGTGAGCAGTGGGCATAAGTGGCTCCTGGAAGAAAATCGTTCCTCTGTAACTGGGTGTCTTCCCATTGACCTTGCTTAGCATAGGATTCCTTGCCCAATGGACCTTAGTCCCAGCTCGGGGGTGACCTACTTCTGAGAGTGATGAGCAGCACGATATAAGGCCGGGAGGTTCGTGGAAGGTCTGCACGCAGTTGGTGAATTACATCTAGTTTCAAAGATAAGTACCATTTTGTGCTTAATATTATGTTTTGCATGCTTGTGACGTTTATATGTTATCATGTATGTTGTTGTGCATATGAATTATTGTTAATTCCATGGGTTATGTATGCTAGTAGTAATTATGTGCTTACTCTGTGTTAATGTATTGAAATTATTTAAATGCATTGTATATAAGTGTTATTCCACAGTGGCATTACTTCTGACGTGGGTTTCCAGCCCAGAGGATGTTATAGTATGGTATCAAATATTTAAAGGGATAAAGTCATAAGTGTTGGTAGCATTTCCCAGCCTTTGGAGGGATAGGGATGTTACATTTTGGTATTAGAGCCAAGGTTTTCAATGCTGAGCCTAGATGGGCCAGATAAGGGGCCATTGGACACGAGGTTTCAGGTAGAAATTTTGTCTAGAGGGACTACTTTTGAACCTTAGATTATTTCTGAGTGCCAAGGGGTTGCATGGTCATGTTACAAAACTGTATTCGGTGTAGTATTTGGCTAGAGAGAGAGAGAGAGAGAGAGAGAGAGTTAAACACATGAAGTGTTGGAGCCATTGGATCTGATCGGGAGGAAAGAAGATCCCTCATGACCATCAGATGTGGAGAAGGTGCATGAGAGTTATTTTGGAAACCTTTACGGGATTCGACTATCAGGAAAAGTGAGATGTCTTGAGGCACGAACTCCCAATGCCCCAAACTCTGATGTCTCAAAAATATCTACATCGTAGATCACAAGGAAAGATATTGACTGATGGATCAAGTGGAAAGTAAATCACAATTTCACGATTTTGGATGTCAAGAAAAGCAAGATGTACTGATGCACGAACTCCCGATGATTGAAACTCCAAAGTCCTGAAACGATCTACACTATAGATCGGAGGAAGAAAACTTGATCATTGGATCAAGTGGAAAGTAAATCACAATTTCGCGATTTCGATTATCAGGAAAAGAGAGATGTGTTGCGCACAAACTCCCGAAAATAGAAGTGAATGTAATAGGACCTGATGACATCATCAAAGGTAATGTGGACCCTCCTAAGAGTTCCATGTTCCACCATGGTTGTTGGAAACAATTGTGTTACGTGGGCTCAAAAGGGATAAAGTAAATTGGAATTTCGGATGTTGAAAGATTTGGAGGAAACAAGTGTGGGAACTCCCGAGGTTCGAAGTCCTGAAACCTCAAAGTCACAAAACTTTGATGAAGGAAGGACCCCAGTGGGTTCCAACCATTGGATGTCGTGTAGACGTGGATTGTTGATCCACCCGATGTCGCGAGTTCGGTAACCAGAAATCCAGACATACTGGTCTAGTGTTTGGTCACAGCCCATGATCGCATGGGCTGAGTACTAAGAAAGAAGGGGGCTATCATTCGAAAGTTACAGAGCCGAGCAAATCTCAAAAGATTCATGAAGTTGAAACATTTTCTTAGAATCAGGTTGGTTTTGAGTTTGTGGAATTTGTTAAGGAAAGATGGCCTAACAAATTCTGGTTGTCTTCACGTTGTGATTGCAGAAGTTGACAAGGGCCAGAACTGGTCAGAGTTGTCACCGAGTGCAAAGAAATGCAAGAGGTGCGAATTTTCTACAGTTCAGAGAATGAAACTAAAGGAATGGATGTGAACTTGGGAGTTGAAGGATCGAACGCTAATGGGCATGGAAAAGAGGTGGATAAGGAAGGGAATATGAGGAAAATCATTGAAATATTATAGAGGGATGCCCAGGCTCGCTAATTTGATAGCAGAAGGCTTAAGAAAACTCAGGATAAACAGGGTGAATTCAACTTGAAGTTGTTGTGGAGCCTGGATAGGATCGAAAATAAATTGGAAAAGGAGAGTGACACAAGCAAAACAGGGAGTCACCGGAACCCTGAGAGGAAACAAAGATCAAGGAGTGTTAGCGGTCATCATCGTCACTCCCCAAAGCATTCCAGTAAAGAAACCCGCGGTAGTTCAAGCCCATCTCCTACCAGAAAGCATAGGAGGTCTAGAGTGGATGAACTGAAAGGAGAAATGAATAAGATTAAGCCTCCCACATTTGATGTAGAACACCAAAAGGAAGAATATGTCGAGACATGGTTGCTAGGAATGAGGAAGTACTTCCGATTCCATAATTATTCCTTTCATGCCGAAGGAATAATTACGATGTATAAAATAAAAGGAAAAGCATCCATGTGGTGGGATCAACTGGTGTAGGTGCAACACATTAGATAGAAAGATATAACTTGGAAGGAATTAGAGAGGTATTTCGAGAAGAAATATTTGACTAAAAGATATTAGGACAGAAAGATGAAAGAGTTCTTTGAACTCAAATTGGGCAACATGACCATTGATGAATACGAGGAAATATTTTTGGAACAATTGAAGTATGTTCCATTCATCAAGGAGGAGACTGTCAATATTCAGAGGTATCTAAGTGGATTACCACCTTCTATTGGTGACAATATTCAGTATGATGACCCTAATTCTATGGAAAAAACAATAAGAAGAGAAAAATGTTTATATGAACAATAGGGATAAAAGCCTACCTTCCATAAGACTTGGTAAGATAAGAAGAAGTTTAAGAAGGAACAGAGGCAGAAGGGAAACAAGCCTCCATTTTTCAGAAATAGTCCTCAAGGACAACCATCTATTAGAGAGCCCATAAAGGTTGAAGTGTGTGGACAATTGCCAAGGTAGACACCTATGGAGTGTTGGGGTTGTAAAGGAAGCCATAGGTATAGATATTTCCCCCACAAAAAGGATAAAATGATATTTTTCCACAATGTTTAGCAAGATGAAATAGTGGAGCACATGGGAAGTAGAATGCCAAGGATCTACGCAGCCCTGGACAACAAGCAATTTGAATATCAATCACACATGATTGAAGTGGAAGGTATGATTAACAACCAACCATTTACTATTTTAATTGATTCATGGGCTATCCATAGTTATATAGATCCTAGAGTGGTGGAAAGTTTGCAATTGTTGATAAGCAAACAAGAAAATTATTGGTTAGTGCATCTGGCTATAGGAGCCAAGAGGAAACTCATTGAGTTGGTTAAGTCTTGTCCTGTGGACATGAAGGGACTAAGCTCGAAAGCGGAATTGAGCATTCTGCCTTTAGGCTCTTATGACTATTTAATTGGGATGGACTGGTTGGACCAACACCATTCCCTCTTGGACTGTCAAGTCAGTTACATTCCTGGATGAGGAGGGGAATTAGGAAACAGTCCAAGGAATTCCCAGAGTTGTAGTTGCTAGAGAAATTTCATCATTATAGCTGAAGAAATTCTACAGGAAAGGTTGTCAGTTGTTTGAAACCCATATGGAGGAATCATCCAAGGATGAGGTCTCAAATATTGGAGACCATGCAATACTAAAAGAGTTTGAAGATGTATTTCAGGAGGTACCCAGACTACCTCTGAAGAGAGATATTGATTTCTCTGTAAATTTGATGCCTGGAGCAACTCCAGTGTCGAAATATCCTTATAGAATGAGTACGTCTGATCTGAAAGAGTTGTAATTGCAGATTGAATAGATTCTTAAGAAGAGGTACATACACCCAAGTGTGTCACCTTGGGGTGCCCCGGTTATGTTCATGAAAAAGAAGGAAGGAATTTTGAGGTTGTGTATTGATTTTAGATAATTAAACAAATTAACTATCAAGAACAAGCATCCTTTGCCGAGGATCAACGATCTTTTCGATCAGTTGAAAGGCACCAGGATATTTTTGAATATATATATTAGATCAGGATATCACCAGGTGAGAATAAAGGATGAAGATATCAACAACACCGCCTTCAGAACAAGGTACGACCACTATGAATTCACCGTGGTGTCATTTGGATTGTTGAACGCACCTGTTGTTTTTATGTTCTTGATGAATGGTGTATTTAGGGACTATCCAGAAAAGTTTGTCATAGTATTCCTGGATGACATTCTGGTGTATTCCATGTCAAAGGATGAGCATGAACAACACCTAAGGATGGTGCTGCAAGTGCTAAGAGAGCACCAGCTGTATGCAAAGTTGAGCAAATGCTCATTTTATTAGGAACATATCCACTACTTGGGGAATATTATTTAAAAAGAAGGGATCGTCGTGGATCCTGAGAAGTTTGAGGCCATCAGAGAATGGTCAGCGCCAAAAGAACGTGACAAGTGTCGGATCCTTTATGGGTCTAGCTAGTTATTACATAAGGTTTATTGCAGGATTCTCGAGAATAGCTCACCTTATCACCTCTTTGCAAAGGAAGGAGAAGAGGTTTATGTGGACAAAGGATTGTGAGAGAAGCTTCCAACAATTGAAGAAATTGTTAACCAATGCTGCAATCCTGAGGATTGCGGACCCAAATGAAGATTTTGTGGTATGCACCGATGCATGAAAATAAGGACTGGGAGGAGTCCTTAGTTAGAATTGATTCCTTATTTGTTATGAATCCAAAAAGTTGAAAGAGCATGAAAGGAACTACGTAACTCATGATTTGGATTTGTTATCCATCATTCATGCTCCGAGGAAATGGAGACATTACCTCATGGGGAGGAGATTTGAATGGAGAACATGCCACAATGTTTTGAAATACTTATTTGACCAGCCCACCCTAAACGCTAGGTAGAGTAGGTGGATCGAGTTTCTATGTGAATACAACTTTGATATCAAGCATATCAAAGGGAAGGAAAACAAGGTGGTTGATGCACTCAGCAGAAAGGTGCACAACTTACATGCTACAACCATTAGCATGTACCGAAATGATATAAAGGGAAGCGTTTTGGAAGCTGCAAATGCAGATTTGAAGTATAGGGAGCTGGTAGAAAAGCTACAACAAGGTAAGATGCCACAGAAAGTGGAGATTTATAAATTAGGGGCTGATGCAATAATTATGTACAAGAACAGAATTTACGTACCTAATATCCAGGACTTGAAACGTATAATTTTGCATGAAATGCATAATGTCCCTTATGCATGGCACCCTGGATATCAAAAAAATATGGCAACAGGCAAGAGCCATTATTTATGGCCAGGTTTGAAGAAAGAGATTGTTGAATACATCACCAGATGTATGGAGTGCAAGAAGACTAAAGCTCATCACAAGCACCCAGCAAGGTTGTTGCATCCTTTACCCATTCTTGAGTGGAAGTGGGAAGTGGTGACAATGGATTTCATCATGAGATTACCTAGAATGGGCAAGCAACATGACTCAATCATGGTGGTGGTGGACAAGATTACGAAAGCTACCCATTTTATTCCACTAAAGACTACTCATAAGGAAGCAGATGTTACTCACATTTTTATGAAGGAAGTGGCACGATTGCATGAAATTCCCAAGACAATTGTGTTTGACAGAGACCTGAAATTTACCTTATTCAAGGGATTTAGAACGAATATGAATTTTAGTACAGCCTACCATCCTGAGTCAGATGGACATATAGAGAAGATGAATCGAGTGATATAAGACATATTGAGAATGTAAGTGATGGACAAACCATTGAAATGGGAAGACTACTTGCACTTGGTAGAATTTGCCTACAACAATGGGTATCAAGAATCATTGAAAATGAGCCCATTTGAAGAGATTTATGGTAGAAAGTGCAATACTCCAGTAAGCTGGGATAATCCAACTGAGAGAGCAGTAGTTGGGCTAGAGTTGTTCAAGGAAATGGAAGAGCAAATGCTAAAAATTAAGAAGAATTTGAAAGTTGCCCAAGATAGGAAGAAAAGTTATGCTGATAAAAACAGAACCCACAGGGAGCTTAAAGTGGGTGACCATGTTTTCCTTAAAGTTAAAGGTAACATATGTTCCCTGAGGCTGGGAAATCGTGCCAAGTTGGCAGCCAGATTTTGTGGGTCATTTGAAATCCTATGAAGGATTGGGCCAGTTGCACATATGCTTGCATTACCTACATCCATGAATGTACATAATGTGTTTCATGTTTCATTTCTTAATAAATATATACCTAATGCTAATCATGTCATCGATTGGAATGTGATTCAGGTGGATTAAGAAGATGTCCTACAAGTGCATCATGTGCACATATTGGAAAGGAAAAGAAAACAACTCAGGATTGAGCTATAAGTCTTGTAAAGGTCCAATGGACCTGGTACGGTCCTAAGGACGTGACATGGGAGCATGAGGATGCTATGAGGGAAAAATACCCACATATTTTTGAATATTTTGAAAATCCCGCGGATGTTGTGTGAAAGTTGCACTGAGGATAGTGCAAAAATAAGGGGAGGGGATTGTAATATCCCAAAGGATGAGCCCTATTGTAATCATGTTTATGAATTATAAATCATGTTTTGTAGGTTGGTGAGCCGAATATTGATAAGTTGATAGGATTATGTGTTTATTAGGCCAGAGAGCCTAAGTGTTAAAGGCTAGGAGCCTGATTTTGTACATGTAATTATGCACATTATTAATAAAACATAAACATCTCTATGTGTGGACCGACCACGATGAATGAGTTATGGGGGGACTAAGCTTCCACAAAGATTGGGTAAGGGAGAGAGGGTTGAAAGGTTGAAAAGAGAGGCTAATCTTAGGAGCTTAAGCCCTTGGGAATACTAGTTTATTATTATTCTAAAGTATTGTGAAAATGTATATATTTTATCCTAAGTTCCTAGAAAGGGAAATATGTGCAAAATGGGAAGCATGTAGCCCCAGGGAGACAGGTGTTGACCTGGGTGCATGCAGTAAAAACCAAAGGAATAAGTCATGTTGCGGGTTCTGCATTCTTCCATCCATCACCTGAGTCTGGGGTTCAACCTTCCATTCTCCATCCTTCATCTGAACTCATGGGTGTCCATGATCAACCTTTGTCTGGTGTTTGTTTTCATATCCATTACCTGGACAGTTCAGTCCTATGCGTGAGATCTTTGTGCACCATTACACAGTCCTGAAACCAAAACTAGGAAGTTGTCTTGTGTCGGTGGTTGAGAAAACAGAAGCATCTCATATTTTTTGAGCCTTGTTATGTTGTAACGTCTATCTGTCACCAGTTTGGGAAAGCTCGTGTCTGTGTTTCCCATGGATTGTTGTGCCCATGAAAAGCTTGACTGTGGGTGGATTTTTGTCCAGTTTATGTTGTTGTTGAGCCTCGTAGTTTCTTGATTGCATTGGAACCTGAGTTGAAGGAAACAAGTTGTCTAATTGGTGTTTAAAACTCTCTCAAGGTGAGGGAGGTGGCTGCGGTTGAAAGAACATGTCACCATACCTATGAGAAAATCTCTCTATGTGAGAGAGTTTGTTGAGGAAGTAAGAACTCTTGGAAGGGGTCATGTAGCTTCTACAAAACTCTGAGACTTCCGTTTCAGTCTGTTGCTGAAGCCCAAGGCAAGGGAGGTTAGTAGCCAAAGGACTGTCTTGGAGATAGTGAAGGTGTATGTTATCACTGAAATTTTGTCCGCACAGGGCGACAAGAACTCTGCATCGTCAATAAAGAACTGGAGTCATTCATGGCACAGGATTAATTCCACAGCACAGCAAAGGGTCTAAAAACTATACAAATTATCAAAAAATTCAAAGGCGCTTTACAGAACATGGGTGCGCGCGTGCATGCACGTAACAATATCGTACAAGGTGCGCCTGCGCGCACGATGCGTGGTTGTTGGGCGAAAAACCCGCGCGCCTGCTAAACGGTGCATTTATGAAACTGGTCGGCCTCCCAACCACTAATGGATCAGCTCCCAAGTCAATTGGACATCAAATCCAAGCTCAATCCACGTGGGGGGGCTGGTCAAAGACCTAAGGGTGCCCTAAAGAGTCCCTTTTCACATTCAAAAGAGGCCACAAAATAACCCAATGCTTGGCTATAAAAAGCCATGAATGACCACCATTTTCTCAAGGAATTCTTCATACTATTATGCTGCTGAGATTGCTAGAGACTCCTTCTTTGGCAACACACATTGTAAGCTGCATCTCATAAGCTATTCACCCCTCCCTTGAGTGAACAAGCTTGGAGTTCTTTCACCCACATTTCATCTTTTCTTTGTAAGGAGAGCAATCAGTTGAGGGCCTCAAGAGCCTTCCATTGGAGAGGGAAGGGACCCAAGTCC
>JZKD02S2156265.1:438612-459554 GCA_000966675.3 Picea glauca
CGAAATTGTAAGGAGTGAGGATAACCATTGAATCCAGGTCACGGGAGGACCGTTGGATCAGGAACCTCATCGCCTATTGCGCATTCGAGGGTTCAGAGGTTGAGAGGAATCACTTTCGACATCAGAAGTTGCGAAGTGCCAAGAGAGGAGGCTCGTGTGGACACATGGCAGAGTTATAAGGTGGGCTTGGGAAATAGACAGGTGGACACACGTCACCTAGTGGAAGGAGTCAACACTCTGTTGACTTATTGTGTCTCATGGATTTGCGAGATAAGATTACATGAGCTCGACCCTTTGACTCACGAATTCGCAAGTAGCGAGAACGAGAGGAGAAAAGTCAACATTGCTTCTCGGGGGTTCGTGAAAGAAAGGTGCCAATGTTGGACATTCGAACTTGCGAAGTGGCGAGTAGTGAGAAGTGCTATCACTTAGCCTGGCTGGTGGTCACGTGAGGAAGGTGCTAATAGAGGAAGAGTCATACCCATATCGACATTTCGGGTATCGCGAGATTTAAAAGGAAGAGTCGGGAGCCTCGACTCACGAAGTCTCGAGATTGAGAGTTGTGAAAAGGACCTTGGGTTAAGCCCTTGGTCATAGCGCTATGATCACTTGGGGAGAAAGAAGCTCATGCCTAATGTTGATCGCACAGGAGAGCTTCTCGAAGGACCTATGGATCGATTTGAAAGGAGATTCCAACAAGGAATCTGAAAGAGCCGATCCAGCTCGAAGGGGTTAAAGAATAATTCTGTGAGCGGATATTGGCTCGAGGGACAATAGGTTTGCATTACCTTTGGAGGGTCGAGGATGTTACAGGTTGTCCCTACCCTATGAGTCTATCCGCTGTTTTCTTTTTTGGAAGGATACAGAGGTGCATGCACCCTGTCTTGAATCAACCCGCGTACATACATGCTCTGCTTAGTAAACATCCCACATACATATGCAGGTTGTTGATGCAACAACCCTCGTCTTTGTTCCAAGATAATTTTTGAAAAAAGAATGAGCTGGCCTCTTTCTTGATTGAAGTTCACACTTCTTAGGGTTTCTTGGATCAGTCCAGAGTCTCTGTCTTACAACCATAGCCTGGTTTCATGTTCAATTTACTTGTCTTCTTGATTTTCTTCTGTTTACTTCTAAAAGGGTTTTAAGCAAGTCTTTTGAATTATAGATCTTCCTTTTTGGTTTCTTTAGTGATTCCCTACGATCCATAGTGGGCCAAAGATCTGTTTTAGTCTTGTTTTAGTGTGCTTTTTACCCCTTTTCACTTTCTTTGAAAAAATAGAAAAATATTTATTTCATATTTTTTGTTTGAAGCAATTAAAAATAAATATATATATATTCAGATTGGTAAAGTAGTTAGAGTAAGTTATTTAGTAGAAAGGAGAACGAGTCTTTTTTTTTAAGTTCTTTATTGATTTCTTGAAACATAAGTAGCTTGTATTCAAATGAAAATTCGTTTTAGGTCTTCCTTTCAAAGATCTTGAAAATGTTAGTTAAAGAAAAGTTGGTTATAAAGAGTTAGTTGTAAAACTTTGCTTTTGATTAGAAGTAATTTTTCTTTTAAGTTTCATATTTTTCTCCTCTTGTTTGTCTCTTATAAAATCATTAGTTTCACCACCATATCCCTTGAGTAAATCAAGCCATTAAAAGGAATGTTAAATCTAAAATTAATTAGACTTTTTATGTTTGTAGGGTCAACCAACTAGTTTAGGATTATGACCTTGAATTAGGCTGGAGAGGAAATTATCCAAGGCCATTTAAACAAACATTGGAGTCAGAGTTAGGGAGTGTTAAAGTATAGTGTCATAAAATTTATCTGGGATCCCCCTCTAATAGAGGGGATAAACACGAGGTCACATGAGGAAAGAAAACAGAGATAAACCCTCTAAAGCCAGACTATACGTAATGGGGAATGCATATTGAGGATCTAACGTGGGAATAATATTGACTGCATTTGCCTACGCAGCTTCGTGGAACTTGAATCCATTCGAGATCCTATATTGTCCTCTAGAACACTTGCTTTTGATACCATAGATAGGTTTTAGAATTGTTATTCTACTCATTGTGATCTTCCCGACTATCGATTGTACCTGCGTGGTGACTGACTACGAGATGACAACTTAGTTTCCCATATCCTAGGAACTTACACATGTGATTGTAGGGGTATACCATGGTACCTAGGATAGACGTGGGGTCACACTTCACAGAGTATACCTGGAGGGTGCTTCCATGTTCGAGTTGCACTTGCACCGGTTAGTTTCTCTAGTGTTGGTTGGCATAACTGTTCTTCCTACTAGATAGTTGTTTTCTTGATTTGTCTTATAGGAATTTTCGTAGTGAGTGCTTGGTTTTTAAACCCTATTTAATCCTTACTGTGTCGATTGATCTTTTCACAAAGTGGAAGATCAAGAGCTCCGCTAGTTGCGAAGGCCTCAAGGCCTACCATTAGTTTCATTAGAGACACATCCTCCACCATTATGGAAAAGACTTGACCAACAAGGATCATTTGAAGTGACCGGGCCGTAGGAAACTATGCTCGAGCTTGCTCCGTGAGGAGATTATTATACTCCAGAGGAACCTATTATTTATGATGTTGAAGAAAAATCTCTTGGGCCGTCCAACCCTCCAATTACTGACTTTTCGACGCCAATATTAGTACAAGTACACCTTCCGAGCGTCAGCTAGTCTTACAAGCATCCATGAAATAAAATTCTACTACTTCGTCCAGGAGTCCTCATACTTCTGTTTCGGATATTACCATAGGGGGTATATTTCCTCCTAACCCACCTTCGCCAGTCCATACCATAGTGGTCTCGACTCCCTCTACCTCGGGAAGTGGTCTGATACCTTCATAGACAACAACCACTGCTCCATTTACGTAGAGTGTGACGGGCCCTCCATTCTCATATATGATGTCGACTTCGATTCAAATTCAATCCTTACCTACTCCACCTTACATACCATGGGTTTGGGGGCAAGGAGATCAAATTATCTCGTGTAAGGGTCTACTAGGGGCACCACATTCCCTTTTAATGCTATCCCTTATGATTGGGTTCATATAAATCCTTTGTCCCCCTCGCTCGGTGGTGGTTTCTAGAAACACATCAGGTCCAATGATAACTATAGATTGTTTGGAGCAAGCAGTTTAGGACCTTTGTCTTACACTACGTCGGTGGGATCCATGTGGTTCTCTTTGTTCACCGCATTTAGGAAGAACATTTCTTCTTTGGTTGTCGTCTCGGATAAGGGCAACCCCGGTTTTGGGAAACAAAACCCTATGCAAGATATTATTCCTACACAGGGGGAAAGTATAGGAGTTTTCTCCTCTCAGGGAATTTGGAATATTTGGCAAGGATGAGTTCCCTCGCAAGGGATGGCGGTCAGGGGAAACACCTTACATGTCCAATGGAACCCTGTTCAAGGTTCAATACCTATGCTCATCGGATCAACTGGCGGTATCCCCTTCCAAAATACTTGGACTGAAACACATGGAGCAATCCCCGCCCAAACCATGTCATCCAATTACGGGAGTCAGCCGATGATATCCCAACAAACGTAGTTTCCATACATTGTTCAAGGCCATGGTTTCTACCAGAACCCTGGCTAGCAGTCTAACTTTTCCTGGTAACCTGGTGCCAGTCAAAATCCATGACCCCATTTTCCTGTACATAGTACTCAACCTAAACTATTGTTTCTGGAAATGCTATATATGCTAGAATTGTCAAGGTTGCTCAATGGCCCAATTTTTCATCATCCATGTTGGCCCCCCATGCTGACTAATTTTCCCTCAGATATTCCAAAATTTGAAGGAAACCCTAGCAAAGACCCAGGTGATCATGTGACAACCTTCCACTTATGGTGCTCGTCAAACTCACTGCGAGACGAATCCATCCAATTGCACCTTTTTCAATGCACTCTTATTGGGTGTGCCGTGAAATGGTATATTAAGCTCAACTTCTCGAGGTATTCTTACTTTAATGACTTGGCAATGATCTTTTTAAACCATTTCCAGTTACCTGTGAGATACGATGTCGGCACTGAATTATTGAACAACTTTGAGTAGACTAAGGCCACCATATCTCCGACCACATCCGAGAATGGTGGCATCGGAAGAGATTGATTAAGGTATAGGTCCCACAGGATTTCTTGTTGGAGTGGTTCCTGAAGCCTTTCGTGTCGATTGTATCCAAAGATGTAGCAACTTCTAGAGTGTTTTTAGAGGAGGGCACAATAATGAGAGAAAAAAATCTCAAACTGATTTACTCTCATTCCGACATGCTCTATGATATTTTTCTAGATGCACCAAGGTCCATCCTTGACAAGGCCAAACAAAAGTCTAAACCCCATGTCTATGGTATTGTGGGCTCACCACAAGGAAATTCCATTGATTTTTTGTCAAATTAATTGCAACAATTGTCGATACAATAGACTATGGTTAGCCAGACTTCTGGTTCAGTTGTTCCTCCTACCCAAACGTCAGACGTACATAGTGTGCAGTCAACGAACCCGAAGGCCAACTAGTAGACTCAAGGAAAGAATACACAATAGAACAAGAAGGGTAAAGGGGTCAAAAAGGATAATAAAAATGTTGGCAGGGAAAAAATAGAGAAGAGAAAATCGAAGTATCTGTGTAACCTTTGCATGGAGGACCACCCGAATCACCTGTTCCCTCGACTTGTAGAGGCTCAAAATATATTGATGCAGCAAAAAACTATTGTGCTGATGAACCCATTCCCACATGGGAAAAACATCGATCAAGCTTCACCATCCTTGAGCGCAGAGGGGGGACAGTGAGCGATCCCCCGTGTCTATTGGTAATAACCTGACCATGAATGTATACATGTTGAAAGGTGAATCTTATATAGTGACTAGGGACTGAGATTACGCAATGTCAGTTTCTGGCGAAAGGGGAAAAGAAGCCACAAACCCACCAGTTCCTCTGCAGATTGAGAAGACAATGGGAGAAACAATGACACACATTCCCAAACGTGCGTTCAAGAAAGCTTCTCATCATACGAACACGAGGGCTTCCCATAACTACTCCATCATGGAAGATTTGGCACAAACCCCTTGCACAATGTCCGCTTTGTAAGTCCTCCAGAGCTTCCCTTCATAGAGAAAATCTATGTTATCCTCCTTGGGATCTGCAGAGACTTGTAACCCGGGAGCATTCATTCTCGATACAGTTGACTTGAAACCTCGTATTTCTTACCAGATTTCATTTCAAATAATAGTGGCTTACACCACAAAATATTCTACTTGAAATATATTTCATAAGATGGTTGAAAAGGGAACCTCGACTTACGTGATCTCATTGGCATTTTGGAAGGACATTGGCCAATTCATTTAGTCTCTATCACCTACATTGCTTATGACATTTGACGGTCATTCATTCAGACCACATGGAATTATTCCTTCCTTCCCCATGTAGTTAGGAGGAAAGACCATGTGTGTCTAAGTTGAAGTGGTCAATGCACCTCTCGATTACAAACTTTTGTTAGGAAGGAGTTGGACCTATGCAATGCATGTAATGATTGCTACAGTCTTTCATCTCTTGTTGTTTCCACAAGAGGGTTCGATTGTGAATATTGACCAGTTTTGTTTCTCCCATTTTGATCCTTCATCGGGGGCATCCACAGTCCCAATGATTGATAATCCTCATCCTGTCACTGTCAACATAGGGGTTGGTTTGTGTCCATCGTTGATGGGTACTTTTGATTACTCATCTCCTTTTAGAGATGCCAAGCTTATATCGACTTTCCCCTACCTTCCTAAGGATGAAAGTTTTCAAATGTCATCGTTTCAAACGACCTAATTTCATGATCCATTGACTCTTCTTTCCCCATCAGCCTTGATGGAAGGGACAAGACATTCTAGCATGGCCATGCCCTTTTCCGTGGTTGAATTTGTGTAGAACATTGTCTAGCAAGCTTCAGTTGATCTCGATATGACTCCTGCATAGGAGTTAGATCCAGTTCTCAAGCCTATTTGGGCTCAAGGTTCTCTTTCCACTACAGATTTTTTAGACCTGGTCTTTCCCTTAGAAAATTTGATTCTTGAGGCATTGACTAGTTCAAACAAACCCTGGGATGATTTCCATCATAGATCTTACCTCCTACTGGAGTTAAGGAGAATAGAGGCAAGATTTTTTTTTTGAGTATGAATGGAGATAGATATTGTCCTATTAATCCTCTATCTATGCACGCAGTTTACTCCTAGGTTAATATGGTGAGTATCAATGAAATGATCCCCATAGATATCTCTAGAACCCCTAGCATCGTGGAGAATGTTTTCGTTAGAGCAGACTTCTCCCCCAAAGAGATTCGAATTTATATGGATTTATTTAAATAATTTTGCGACATTTTTTCCTGGTATTACGATGAAATTCCAGACATAGACCCAAGAATCATCAAACATGAAATAACAACTTATCCTTACGCCAAGATGGTTTGACATAATCTTCGTTCACTGAAACCTCGGAAAGTGACAACAATTAAGGATGAAGTAGAGAAACTGCTTGAAGTCGATTTTATCTACCCCATACAGTTGACAAAATGGGTGTCAAACTGAAAGGTTCGACATCCTGAAGGAGATTGTCACTGACCATGGAAATCACTTCCAAAACAAAATGATGACCGAGTTAACATCAAATCTTGGGTTGAGGAAATAACATTCATCACCCTACTACCCAGAAGCGAATGGTCAGGTTGAAGTTGTGAACAAGTCTCTCAGGACTATTCTTTAGTGAATGATCAATTCTTCTAAGTCAAATTGGCATTTGATGTTGTAATCGATGGTGTGGGCCTATTGAATGTATGTAAATACTACCACCATTGTTTCACCTTTTAAACTCATATACGGGCTGGAAGCAGTCTTGCCTATTGAGTGCCAGATCCCGTCTTTAAAGTTGGAAGTGGAATTACTACTAGAAACTTCACCGCTTGAGGAACACCTATTATATATCAAGCAACTTGATGACCAACATCATGATGCAACCTCGACTGATGATGCTCATAAGACACAAGTCAAGTTTTAGTACGATTGGTCAGTTCGTCCTCATATTTTCTCTGAAGGTGATCTTGTATTGGTCTATGATAAAGACAAGGATCCCCTGGGGGAAGGCAAGTTCAAACCCATATGGTTCAGAATATTCATCAAGAAAGAGGTATTAAATAAGAGCTCTTACCGTCTGGTTGAATTTGAAGGAAATGCCTTGGCGGATCCTAGAAATGGGCTCTACCTCAAGAAGTATTACTCTTAGGTTGGTCACCTGGGTGACTTCTTGCAAATATGTATAGTTCTTATACAGTTTTTTGTCTTCTTTTTTTATGGATGTGTAGTTATTTATGTCTTATTTTTCACTATGGAAGATGTCAATTGAATAGGAGGTGTTCTTTGGGTTCACAGATGATGCTAGCTGACACACTTGGAGGCTTTCTTCCGCAACTTGGGTGATTTTCACACCTAGAGGCCAGTTGCTATATTCTGGAGGTATTTGTCTAGGTGACACCATAAACAATGTCACCGAGTACAAAACAATGATAGAGTTTCTTTGTGACGCTTTGTCACATGGCATTTCTCACCTCCGGGTCTATTTATAGGCTCAGCTGGTTGTGTCCCAATTAAATGGAGTTTACCCCATTTATGATCCTACTTTGCACCAATGCTTCTTTAGGGTACGTCTCTTATAATGTTACTTTGATTACATTACGTATATCCATGTTCCTAGGATATTTAATCAAATGACAGATACTTTAGCTAATCAAGTATTAGATTGGCATGTTGCACACACATAAAAAGAAGCACACATATACACATGTACATACATTTGTAAAAAATGTGATCCATAGGTGAATAAGATGAATATATATATATATATATATATATATATATCAAAAAATTTCATGAGTACATAGGTGGGCGTGAATGCCTCAAAAATAAGGTTCGGTATACATAGCGAGGCTTATGACCTCAAAAAATTGTACATTGGTGCCCTTGACACATAAAATTATAGCCTATCTAAGCTCATGGCCTATTAACTTTTTCGTAGTGAAAAACGACATTGGATAAACGTTAGAAGAGTTGGACCCAAGTTCGTGGCACCCCCACTACATGAGGCTTCATAGAAGGCACAAGATCCTCATTCTCGGCCATGGGTAGTATACGAGTGAGCGTAGTCAGGTTGCGCTCCACCCACCTCAAAATTCTCTCAGCCTCTCGGGCTGGAGGTCCCCGTGCGACTACTGGTCCACTGGCTATTGTTGGTCCCGCCTCTAGTTGAGGGCGTCACTGATTCCTTGCGAAATTTGTCGGGCGCATTGGTCCGACATCTATACATAAAAGATACATAAAATTTAGTACTTTGATACATATATTAAAATTATATTTATAAAGACAATTAAAAATGAAAAAACTTTAAAAAACATGTTACCTATCTCTCCTCTCTCCTCTCCAGGAGGCATGGGCATGTCTGGATCCCTAGAAAAGTTGATTCCATCATAGGGGCAGTCCTCTGTTGCTAGAATCTGTTGTGCCCACCAGTCAAAAAATTTATCATCAAAGGCCTCTATGGTCCTCCCTCCCCCCTATCATGGCAACAATTTTGCCCATCTGCATACTACTGGGAAGGAGGCCACATGCCCCCGTATAGTCTCTCTAAGACTCAGACTGGGAACTCTCTCGAAGAAGAATGAGAAAAGAATTGTGCCAAACCCAAAGTTCTTGTTGCTATGTTCTCGACACTCTGTCAATTGTATCTTCATGCATGTTAGCATGGTCATACTCCAGTTGAATATATGTGGCTCCTTGAACTGAATGGCACAATGCATGTATGCCCGGGAATCCTGGTGAAGGGTCATAGATCCAGTAATCCACCCAATAAGTAGCAGGATCTCTCGTAGAGACAAACTGGCGATCTTGTGAATTGGCACTTGAGAGCCTACCTTCTCAGTGCCAACCTCAAACTACATATGGATGTAATATCGATGTTAAAAGGCCTAGGGGGGAATGTATGCACATTAACTGGTTCCCCTCTCCTCGAGAGGCTAGTCAAGTAGTAAATTTCCTCAGTCATTGGAGTTAACGAATGTCCCTCTATCACGAATTCCTCTGCATTCAGATGTTAGTAGCCAATCAGGGCATTCAGTAGCCTGGGTTGTTCCCTCATAAATGGACACCTGAAGAACTTCAACAACCCACATTGTTTCAATGAAGCAATGGCAGCAGGGTCCTCATCGACTAGTATATCAATGTCCTTGTGTTCCTTCTCCCTCCAATGGACATACATCCTGCTCCATGGTAGATTAAAAGGGAGTTAGCTCTTGCATTTTAAGAAAATTTCAAGATTTTAATGGTGTACATGGGATTTTTTGGCCTCAGTCGCAGATGTACATGGGTAGACTATTTTCTTCCTATGTACATACATGGGTTGTCCTTGGACATCCCGCATACACACATGGTCACTCTTTTTAGGAGAGCGTGCCCCCAAAAAACAAAAATAAATGCATAAGTAAGGAATTTAAATGCAAGAGGGATGAATTTCTACTTACTTGGTCCATGTGGAAGTTCGTTTCGTCCATTGAAGCTCCCGGAATCAACCTCTTTAACAAAGGGGATTTTTCTCCTTTTGGTCGATTTTCAAATTGCAATGGTGAAAATGAGCTGACAGCTTCTATTTATAGACTTTTTTGACCCCTTTTGCCACTTTTGGGACCCCCTTTGTCATTTGTTTACTGTTCTGGAAATTATATGATTCTGTTTCCGATTTTCTTATTGGATATTATAGTACACTTTTCTTTTGGGTTGGTAACCTTTTGGGGGATGAGTCACTTTAAAATGTCCATTGGTAAAAGTTGTTTTTTCCAAAAAATTTCATATAAGTTAGGATTTCACCTCCACTTTCTGCATCTCATTCTCTTTTCTTTTTTTCCATAGGATTGATTCCACTGAAGTGATACATATAACCTTCATTGTTGCTATAGAAGTTTCGTGATTAGGTGGTAGAGCCTACTTTTACATGGATTCCCTAGATAGATCCTTGTTGCATTCTAGCATCCATGCTGTCTATAATGACTATAGGCTCGAGAGTCCTTTTTAGTCCTGTCATGATTACAGGATTGAACCTCATTCGTCTAATGCACCATCATTCTTTGCCTGACCCTCAAGACTCCCAAAATGAGCACTCTTTGTTGTCTTTCAAGCTCGCTTCGAAATTCAAAAGCAACATTCGACGAGACTGGATTTATTCTTTTCTATCTTGTCTGGACTAACTGAGATAGGTAACCTTATGGAGTATTCTTTAAGCCCTTTCCAGACTCTCTAAACATGAAAAGATTGTTGAGAAATCTTGTTTCTCTTAACGCTTTCCAAACTTATATTTGAAGGCACGTCTTTCTGATAGTAGTTTACCCAATTTTCAGTCTGGATGGTCAATTTGATGAATAAAGGTATGCTCTAGGAACTTCGGTTCTCTAGAAGAGTATTATCAGGCATACATTTAACCCTTTTTCAGTCCCGAGGGACTAAACTTATGAAAAAGGAACCCCCACAGAGTCCATAGCTAAGATCTTTTCAGGCTCCCTAAAATTGAAAATATCGTTGAGTGACCTTGTTCCTTCACACTCGTTAAATTGGTCCAGAAGAACATCTATTGGCATGATTTTATCCCTTTTTCCAGCCTTTAGATTATTGCGGAAAAAGGTACGCCTCGAGAGATTCGTCTCACTGGGAGAGTTCTCCTCAGTAACTTTTATACTTTTTTGGTACAAGGAGACTAAACTCATAAAAAGGTTGTGAGTCCATAGTTAAGCTCTTTTCAGAGTCCTTAAAATTGAAAATATTGTTGAGTCATATTGTCTTTGTCACACTCATTAAAAAGGTTTTGAATAGACGTATTTTCGGTTCTAGTTTACCCCTTTTTCGAACTGACTACACTATATTTTGAAAAAGGTACCCCTTGGAGTCTTCTTTTACATTTTTTTAGATTCTCTAAACGTGAAAAAACTACTAAGCATACCTTCTTTGGGCTCATTAAAATTACATTGAAGGGGGTTTCATTGTGTCTTGATCCATTTTAATTTTATCTTTGCATATTTGGCCTAATGTCGGCTCCATGTTGCTCTCAACTGAACCATTGAAGCATGCCTTATAAGCAAGCCTTGTATCACTTTGCCTCTGCGACCTGACACCTTGACCCATGGAGGAATATTCCCTGATTTTTCTTTTCCTGCACATGTCTCCTTGCTCTGAGCATTAGTGTTTTCATTGCACCTGGAACTATTATTCTTTCTTGTGAGACTCGTTCCTCATTTGTAACATAGAATTCTTTTATTCTTTTTCAAGCTCTTTAAAAATTTGAAAAAGACAAAAAAATCAAATATACCAAAAAGAGGGGATGGGAAATATGTATTATTTTTTGGCAGCACAAAGAGTATCCCTTGGAAAAAGCACATCCTTATGTTTTTTCATCAAGCATTAGGATCTAGTATGACCTTAGGAAGTTTTTCTCACTACATAGATCTTTTTCCTCCTCCTTTTGATTACTCTTCCAAACATGTGGAGAGCTTGCATTGTCTCCTGCATCATGAACTTATGTCAATGTCATGTTGTATGTGTCTGATCATCTTTCGTGCTTTGTCCAAGGGAATTTTCACCCAAACTAAGTCATCCTTTCTGCAGTTTGTCTCTTGACCTCATGAGTCGTCCATCCTGAGAGTCTAGTCAAGTCTTGTTTCAAAATCGATGAAGTTTGTTGCCTGATCATTGAGATCCACTTGTCTTTTCCCGACGATCCGTCGAACACCTCATGGTAGTGAGTTATACACTTCCATTATACTCTTACATGAGTTTTGAAGATCTTGAAGTTGTTTCTTGAGCTATGAAAACCTCATCCCCATCTATCAGGCATTAATGGCTTCTGGAAGATGGATACTATATTTGTATATCTTTGATTT
Organism: Picea glauca; assembly: GCA_000966675.3. Lineage (NCBI taxonomy): Eukaryota > Viridiplantae > Streptophyta > Pinopsida > Pinales > Pinaceae > Picea > Picea glauca. Next base: position 450,561 of record JZKD02S2156265.1, read on the forward strand.
TGAGATGTAGATCCATTGTGTATTTATCGTGGCTACACTTTATATAGTTATATGACATGGATCTTCACTGTATTTGACTGGAATCCATTATTTATTTCATCCCGAGCATGGGTATGCCCACCTCAAAGAGACAATTGTTATTTTGCAGATGGCACCTCCCGAACTTTGGTCCCGGGCTCACTCAATTTTGTACATTGGTGAATATTTTGTAATTTATATTGGTGAATATTTTGTTATGTATTTTTTTGGGGTCTCATTTCACATCTAAGAATAAGAATAGTGAAAATCTGCCCAATTTCACTTCCCCTCCTTGCCCAAGATATTCCTTCCTTTTGTGAGAATTTTCTTAGCATTCCCTCATTAGCGCCTTCTTCCTTCATCAGAACCTATTTGCTTGCCAAGAAGAGATCAACAGTTTGAGAGGAGAAGTTCATACAAGGTGTACTTGGAGCTTAGTGAAGAGAAACCCAGACCAGGTTCACAGAATGGTAGCTGACTTTGATTGTAAAGGTATAATCATTGTGTTATTATTAAAATAATTACATTTTCCTATCCCAAATGATGGTGTCTTGAATACTTTTATTGGTTTATGTTTGACATTCCAACATCTAACCCTAACTTTTATATGGAATAACATCCTTGTAGTTTTTTGTTTGTCAATCTTTAGATGTAGGTCATCCCTGGGAGGAGGTGTGTAGTCAGTGGAACTTCCAAGAATGAGGAGGTCATCATCATACATGGGATTAGAGGTATAGTTACCCAATATCCTTTTCCTTTCTTTCTCCATATGAGTTTTGGTATGTTTGGGGTAGTATAGAGAATTATTTGACTTTTAGATGGTTAATTGATCTACCTACATTCTGAACCCTAGTGTAGTCATAGGGAGGTTTTTCCCGCTAGAAAAAACCCTTAGCGATAAATTTCATGGCTATTTACCAGGTTGACAAGTCAGGAAAGAACTGCTTCTCTCTCTCGCATGATTTATATTTTCTTTATTTTACAGTGCAAGAGCATACCATTTTTGAATGGGGAAAACTCATTTCTATCGAAATCTCATCCTAGTTATCACACTATAGAAAGGACAGAAAATTATTTATGGCCTCTTATATGATATCTTCTATTGTGCATTGTTGTCAATTCCCAAACTTAACCATAAGTAATAGGGTGAATTGTGAAACATATCCAATTACCTTTTGTTATCAGGCACTATGCAGACATAATACCCCTATGTTCTTCTATGAAGTTTATAATAAATTTGTTTTAGTCTTCAAAAGGTTTTTGTTGGGAAAAAATGATTCAAGGATATATGACCAAGCTACAATACTTTTAGAGAAAAAAGGAACAATAGAACAAATGGAGAATCACAATATCATAAGGATATTTTTCTCGAAAGAGAATCCTTCTTTTCTCCTGTATCATGTATCTGAAAAACTATTTATTATAGAGGTGGAAATGCAATATAACTTATGGATACATTTTTTCCATGAAAAAAGGAAAAAGAAATGTGTTCCCTTGCCATGGGAGATTGGAGAGTTCATGTTCAGAAATACAAATAAAATTGAGGAATTTGCAAATCATTTCAACAATGTGAATTTAAAGTATGCTAAAAAGAACAAAGGTTTTTATCTGAACAAAATATTTGTGGGACATATCCTTTCAGAGGGTTTTTGTAACTCTTTCATTCAAAATATCTTGAATGAAGAAGAATAATGTAACAACCAAAGCACTCATGTACACAATGTTGGTGATATATAAACGTTATTTAGCAGTAATGATTTTTATAAGAAAAGGGGAAAAGGTCTCAGTGAAAGAAGTGCTCAATCTCTAGTTGTTATTCCTAAGAATACCACATCTAGGAGCAATGCTCTAATGACCCACCTAGTTAAAAAGGATGTCAACAATAGTTCTAGTGGAGGGGGAGAGAAGAATATTTCCACTGGAAAAATTGAGAGTTCACACAAGCTCCTCGTGAGAAAGAAAATGAAAGATTTAGTGCACGAGGAAGAAGATAATCTTATAGAAAATGACATCCAAATTTTTTCTTTGGAGGACATGGAACTAGAAGTAGATATTGAGAAAATATTTCCCGCAATAGAACAACCAAAAAAATATGGCTTAGAATTTTTTTTTATTGCAAGTCATTGGAAATGAGACCTTTAGTGAAGAAGAAACCTTCACTTTTCAAAGTGTTGTTTTTGATAAAGAGTCTAAAATGTTGATCGTAGAAAGAAGTGACCAGAAGAATAAAAAGGGAAAGTCTCACTCAGAGGTCAACCTGAAGGATATGTGACCGTCCCAAATTTCCAAAATCCATAGGGAAACCAAGGATGCTCTTGACAACTTTATTGATGGTTTAGAATTTGAAAATGTAAAATTAAAGGAAATGATCGGAGAATTGGAAATTGCCTTGATGTGTCTTCCAATCCTGGCAATTCCTTTGACAATGGTTAAACCAACTACACCCAGCATTAAATTAAAAGGATCTTCTAGTTTTCTCATAGTAGTCTGAAGTTATGTAGAGAAAAAAACATTAAAAAGATAATGTCATTGATAATAGAAGCATGGGAGGTATAAAAAAATATTGTTTATTTTGGTTCAAGGGCACACTCTTTTCATGAGTATCTCTGAGATGATTTAAAGAATGAAGAAAGATTCTACATAGATGTTGTTTTTCCATTTGGGATAAAAGTCTCAAACATGAAAGAATTGAAAAGGAGAGGAGAGGATCTGCCTTCTCCAAGTTGAAGTAAACAACTGAATGCCTGTTGGAAAGAAAAGATCAAGAATTTGAATAACATTTTCCAAGCATGCAACAAAGACATAGTAAAAAGAGAATAATTATTCAAAAGACTCACAAAGATAGATCTAGTAGGAAGCACTGATGAGGTACAAGATCCTAAGTTAATTCTCAATTCAATGTTTATGACAAAGAAACAATTTGATGAGCAAGTGGAGATATTAAAGAGATTATTGGCTGAGAACTTTTATGGCATAATTGAATATAATGAAGAAGATATAGATAATTGGTTGGTTGATTATTCTATGAAAAACAAAGATATCAACGAGGCAATACATGGAATTTCTCATGACTTAAGAGATTTGGAAGGAGAATTATTTAAAATCAAAATCAGACATGAATTAAATGTTGCACCAATGAAAAATTACATTGAAGATTGGTTTAAAAAGGCAATTCATAAATTAACTAAAGAAGGCCAAGAAGTAGTAGTTGGGATGGTTCCTATAACCGTCAATGAGGAAAATAAAAGGAAAACAACAAGCAAGTAAACAAAGGATAGAGACCATAATAGTAAGTTTATGATGATCACATCTTAGTTTCTTGATTAGTTTTTCATCCATTTACTCCACTTCTTTGACTATAAAGGTTTAACCAAAATATGATAAATCCTTCATGTCTTCTTTCGAGGTCTTGCTATTCTGTCATCATCCACCTTCTTCTCTCCACAACTTAATTCTTGTTTATATTTTCTTTATGGTCTATGGGAGCCCCAATCCCAGTCCTAAGGACAAATGCATTTAAATTTTGAAGATGTGTAAGAGACATTATATTTCTGAGAAATCCCAAGAGAATTATTTCGAGACCAGTTTTGATGGTGTTTTATAACTATGATTTTTTAGTATAAAATATTTGAGATTGATCTATCATTTTATCTATTGGAGCTCCACATGTGTTTACTCTATTAAAGTTCTCTTATGCATGTGGACCATTTTCTTTTATTTTTATGTGATTAGAAATATTTAGTTTAACTATGATGTCTCTAAAGAAATTATTCTTATCTTTTTAAAATTTGTGATGTGTGAGGTTCCTGGTCATCTCTTAGGAATTCTCTTTAGAAACAAAACGTTTTATTTTTTACAACTTTTATATTTCTTTTAATACCATGACGAACTTTTTCACATCCTTATATTACTTTGAAAATATGGAATTTCAATAATATTTTAAAACATATAGGAATACCACCTCTATAAAAACGCAGGGGTATTCTCATCCCCGTGAGTTTTCCATTTTAGTCCTAATTGATTCAAGCATCAACAATAGCCAAATAAGTGAAACTACAACTACTGCAGTTGAGTATTGTCCTTGTATTTTTTGTTGCTATAGTTGGATGGTGTTTCCGGGTTCCATCTTGTGCTACTACTGTAGCTAGGGTTTATCTGTTGGTTCTAGTATGTCCTTCTGGAATCATTCTATCTAGAAAAGGTTAAGGTGCTCGGGGGTGCTTGCATGCCTATGGTTTGGTGACAATAGTGATATTGTCTATGGTAAAATGAGCACATCAAAATATTCCAATAGGTTATGGGCCCACACTACCTTCAGAATAGTCTAACATCTGGAAGGTAGATCGATAGTTCCTTATCAAGCTCGTTGTAGCACTAGTTGTAGCTACAACTAGGGTTTCTGATTTTGTTGTTGCAAAAAACCCTAAACAAAATTCTTGGGCACTTTTAGTGAAGCAATGGACCTAATATTTGGATATTCTAGTGCACCTTATCCTAGTGCACCTTCTGGTGCCCTTGGCCAGTAAAAATGCCAAGTTTGAGTTTTTGGATCGAAGTCAAAGTTTGAGTCGTCAAAGTAAAAGTAAAAGGTTGGCTGGTTAAAGTCAAAGTCAAAGATTGACTGGTCAAAGTCAAAATCAAAGGTTAAATTTTGGTCAAAATTGATTTTTGTGGTCAAAGTTAAAATTTCACAGTTTCTTGCTTGTTCAAATCATTGAACCTTTTTTATTCAGTTTATAACATCTTCTTGTCAAGATGGTGTCTAGTTTCAGATTAGAGGACAAGTTGAATGATGTTACAAATTTCAAAGGTATGCACTTGTATATGCTTTTCAAGTTATATCATCCAACAAAGCATGAGTTTGTTTGTAAGTGATGTACAAGACAGCTTGTCCAATAAGTGATCTTGGATTCTTACATTCAAAGGAACAAGCACACCCTCCCTAGTAGTTGAGGCTCCAGGTTCCAGGTTTGATTGATCAAATTGTTAAAGTTTCAATTTACACATATCAATTTTGATAGTTGCTATAGTATAAGTAAACACTATAGCTATTACAAAAATATTTTAAAGGTTCTATTACTGCTAGGTATACTTGGTTGCATGTAAGTACTACTGATATAGATGCTTATTGCATTTGTTTTAAAATGAACTAACATCTCCTCTAGGAGGCATTTCCTGTTTTTCTCCTGGGCAGGTCACCCTCGTAATTCTATGATGATTACCATCCTTGTTACCATATATATGTTCTTATAAAAATTCTATTGGAAATACTTTTTCTCTTGTTTTACTTGTTTCGGGAATGTCACGAGTGATATATTTGAGAAGGAGATACAATGATAGTTGAAAAACATGGAGCATGTGACATCATCAAGTGGTTAGGCAGGTGATACCACCAATTACCAATTCTAAAGGAAGCGTGTAAATCAAAAGAAGTTTTGGAAATTGTTCACTCATATATGTGTTAACCAATGTCAACCTCCTCACTAAGCTAGAGAGTACACCTCATATGATTTCAATACATTCTACAGAGAGGTTGGGATTAGGAGGGAGCTCACTACTTCCTACAATCCTCACCAAAGTGGTGTAGCATAAAGAAATAACCAATCCATTGAAGAATATATTAGTGAAATGATGAATGACCAAAATATATCCATATTTTTATGGGGAGAATCATCTATGATAGTTGCATATGTTAAGAGTAGAAGCCCTCATCATATATTGAAGAACATGACTCAAGAAGAAGCCTTCTCCAGAAAGAAGCCAAGTGTTGAACACTTGAGGATATTTGGCTAAAACAAATGTGTAATAGGCTAGCAATACCAAAGAAATAATGTAAATTGAATCAGATATGGGAATGCATAAGACTAAGAAGATAAAAGGACACAATGAATATTATATGAAAGATAGAAGAATTGAGAACATAATATCAGAAAGAAAATATTTTGTATTAACCAAACTAGTTTTGACCATTAAGTCTCATCAGTGGTACAAAAATAAATCTCTACAATGAGGTCCTTTTAAGGACTACGATCAAGTGCATACAAAGGGGAATCCCAAGAGTCGAGAACCCTAACCAATTGAAACGATTAGAAAATAAATGACATAATGGAATTCCCGAGAACAGGCATGGAAGTTGAACACAAATCTGAAAAATCCGTCAACGTTGAATCAGTTTAAAACTCAAGTCGGTGGTCGGAAATGGCACAGATTTTAAGGAAAAATAGTCCAAAAAATACAAAAAATTGTCTGCATAATCGACCTTTGGAGAAAACTTAAGTACTACATCGGAGGGTCCTGCAATGTGCTTCTCATAATCAATGTACTTGCTTACATTGATTATGAGAGTAATTGCATAAATTTTAAATGAGGACTTTTATTTTTTTTACAACTTAAAATTTTAATTTATTCATTTTAATATGCAAAATATTATATGCATTGATGTACAAACATATCTTATGATGTGGGCATTTATTTTAGAGTTGAGAGAGTGCATAATGGAAAACAAGCACGTGACTATGGAGTGTCTATTTCATTTGATCAAACAAGTTGTGCAATTTCAAGGGTTGCAAACTTAATACAAGAACAACTTGGTTATGTTGACACCATTCAAGAGATAATTGAGTTGGACTATAGGTCTTTTAAATGTGTATTTTTTAAATATAAATGGTTTAATATTTTTGATAGACTGACATCTATTAGATATGGCCTAAATAGTGATTTATATTCTATTGACATGCATAGGGAAATGTCATCATCTCATACCAAATCATTTGTGCTTCCAAAACATTATGGTTATATTTTCTTCTATTCCAATGTCTTTGGTGGTTTTTTATTCCATCTATACCTAGTGGGAAAAGGGTTTTTGAAAATTATTCTATTGAAGTTATTGCACCAAGTTGAGAAGAGGATGATGTAAATGTAAGTGGTGCAAAGAATGTGGGGGTCCTAGTAGAATTAGGAGGGTCAAGAAGAGGATGATGTAAGTGTAAGTGGTGCAACAAATGTGGAGGTCCTAGTAGAACTAGGAGTGTAGTTTTGTTAAACAATATTTATTGCATTCATATATATATATATATATATATATATATATATATGGTTCATATTATTATTTTGTGAATTTAAATGAATAAGAGTTGTTAATTCATAAGCTATACTTTGATGAACACGAATAAGCCGATGTTTGTCTCAACCAATAATGAGAAGACAATTAACATAAATATGATTTAGTGGTTTTGATTACATAAATATGTGGTCTCCAATATCTTTATTATCACTTCAAATACTAGGTAATTGAGATATATAAATAAATTGACTATGATTATGAATAGTAATTTATTATAATTTATAATGTCATTGATCAATTATTCTATAATTTATAATAATTAGTATTGGTTATCATTTTTAAAAATAAATTATAGTCATTAGTAATAATTATTAAATAATCTTCCACGTACTCATATTAGATCCCAATTTCAAAATATTTGTCACAATATCGACCTTCACAACCTTCTAAGTCATCAAAACTTTAGTGATTTTGGAATTCTTCTCTTAATGCTTTCCAAGCATCAAAATAACATTTTAAATCTTTTATTAAGGTGTAGACCATTTTCGGTCTCAACGGATGTTAACCATCATCATTGTTAATAATAATAATGATAAATTATTTTTAATTAAGTATAATCATTTTATTAATTAAAAAATAATATTAACTATAAATAAATTATTTTTAAAGTGATACAATGTGACATTATTAGAATGCTAATATGATGCTATATGGATGTTAACAAGTTGCTACTTCAACTTTTAATGATGCAAAAATGATGCACTGAATACATGTCCACGTGTTATGATGTAAAAGCACTGCTAAGATGATGCAACATCGACATAAAACATAATAGTATATCTTTTAATATTTTGAGTGTTGAAGTTACGATGCAAATATGACACAAAATTGACGCAAAAATATGAAGCATGCTGGAAAGAAAAGAGGATTGAGGATTATCATGATGCTATAATGTTGTATTGTAGTAGTAGTAGCTAGTTAAAGTTGTTGTAGCTTACCCAACAATATTTGTCCCTAGAAAAATGAAATGGAAGGGACATACCTCTACACAGAGGTGTCAAATATATGTGCAATAAGTGTTAAATGATTGATGTACCTACTTGTTCTTCTTTAAATATTCTTCTGTGCATTTTGACTAATGAAATTCACTTTCAAGTTATTTTCACCATTCTATCTCTTCATGGCTATCTTTTGTTTTTTTGGAATTTTCTTTATATCCAAAAATGAATGGTTCTTGCTTACTGTTAGCACTAAAAAACACACCGACATTTTTGAAGGAAACATGCCTAATCTTGCAGGGAAAATTTGACTTGCTTCCCTAGCTCCAAATTCATATCTGAAAGCACCATTGGAAAGCTCAGGATTTGTAGATGTCGATCGACTATTTAAACATGCAAAACAAACTCTCCATGACCGAGAAAATTGATTTTGAAAAACTCTGCACTTTCACCAGCGCAGAAGGCAGAATTATGGCTAGTTAGCTGTGGAAAGTGGTGACTTTTCACAGTGCAGGAGCAAATTTTTCAGGCAAGTGCACTGTTGAAAATTGTCAAGGAAATAATAGCCAAATTTTCACCCAGATCAAGAATTTTTGGGTTTGAATGGTTTGAATCCTTCTTCAATACATTGGTTATGAATTACCAAATCAAAATCTGAAGGCCATTCTTGGAGATGAAAGTCAAAAGGGCATTTTTTGACTAGATTTAGTGATTTTCAAGGGGAAAATGATAGGGATTTTTGGCACACATCATCAAATTCAAATTCCACTTTCAGAGGAACAGATCAAAGAGCCTTGGAGGGCTAGGCTACACTTCATCAACTTTCAACCAATGTTTGAAGACCAAGAGATAGAGGTTGACCTCATCTTGAGGATCTCTCCTTATCTTTTGTGAATTAGTTTTGACTTTCTATTT
>JZKD02S2156265.1:459564-479376 GCA_000966675.3 Picea glauca
TAGCATAATTTCCATCTTCTTTCCTTCCTTGCTGATAATGGTAATAGGATTGACTGGGTGCTGCATTTTGTCTATGTTTAATTTCAGGCTGTCCAAGGCTAACAACCAAAAGATTCTAGAGCTGGCGAAATTGGATTTCAACATTATACAGGCCATCCACCAAAAAGAGATGAAGAATGTTACTGCGTAATCAACAAACCCTGATCATTTGGGCTATTATTCTAGAATCTAGTATATATCCACTCTACGTCTCCATGAAGAGAAACTAGTTACCTGTTTTCAAAGTAGTTCTAATACCGCCTTCATTGATTCTGCATCACAGATGGTTTAAAGATTCGAAGTTCCCTCTATTACCCTTCGCTCGGCAGAGGCCGGTGGAATGTTTCTTCGGAATAGCGGCAGGCACGTATGAACCCCAGTATGCCAAATGCAGATTTCTCTTTTCAAAAGTAGCATGCTTGAATACTGTTCTGGACGATATGTATGACACATACGGAACCCTTGACGAATTGAAGCTATTCACTGAGGCTGTCAGAAGGTAGGTCACTGCTACAATCATCATGATCTCGCACATCATCTATATATCGTGTGCCTAATTATACTATATTGACCCTTCAGATGGGACCTCTCTTTGACAGAAAACCTTACAGACTATATGAAGCTTTGCTACAAAATCTTTTACGATGTTGTTCACGAAGTGGTTTTGGAGGCAGAGAAGGAACAGGGGCGCGAATTGCTTAGCTTTTTCCGAAAGGGAGTAAGTAATAATGAATTTGGAAATTGTTATTCAAGACAGAATTAAGGCACACACAAGGCTCCTAAGTATATACACTTATTAAGGCACACACAAGGCTCCTAAGTATATACACTTATTACTTATTAAGTATATATAATTAATTAATTATTTGTTAAGTGTATTTGAGTTAGAGGCGTTTTGGGATGGGTGATTATTTTAGAAGTTTTGGTTATTGGGTGCAAGTCTTGGAAGTGATGATTGATGCTATGAGATTCATTATGCTGATTTCAATCTCAATTCCTCACTCCTGTGAACATCACCAGATATAATGTGTTAAGTGAACTATTCAAATCATGAAAATTAGTGATCAATTACATCTAATACTAATAGATATAGATAATAGATTAATAACTTACACTAAAAAAATGTAATCCCTAAAATAATATTTAATTATTTGTTATCCTATGCTAATCTGAATCTCGACCCATTGAATTGATCAGTGGGAAAATTATCTTCAGGGGTATTACGAAGAAGCAGAATGGTTAGCCTCTGAGTACGTGCCAAGCTTAGAAGAGTACATAAAGAACGGAATCATTTCCATCGGCCAACGCATACTTCTTGTGAGTGCAGTATTATTGATGAAGGGGCAAATCCTTTCGCAAGAGGCGCTGGAGCAATTAGATTATCCAGGAAGACGTGTTCTCATAGAGCTCAATTGCATCATTACCCGCCTTGCCGACGATATACATACATATAAAGCTGAGAAGGCTCGTGGAGAATTGGCATCCAGTATTGAATGTTACATGAGAGAATTTCCTGGAAGTACAGAGGAAGTGGCTGTCAGTTACATCTACAGCCTTCTGGAGCCTGCAGTAAAGGAGCTCACCTGGGAGTTTTTGAAGCCCGACGACACATGGGATGTCCACATCCCATTTCAGTGCAAGAAGATGCTCATGGAAGAGACTAGAGTGACCATGGTCATATTCAAGGAAGGAGATGGCTTCAGCATCTCTAAAACAAAAATCAAGGAATATATTAGAGAGTGTTTCATTGCACCATTGCAACTCTAACTCAACCCAAATCAAGTAAATCTGAATTATATATTTAAGAAATTTACATTATTTATTAGTCTATCATAATAGATGTATCTTAATTTTGGATTATTTCAAACACAAATTTTTTGGATTATTTCAAACACAAATTTTTTAGAATATAAAATTTGAAAAATGTTAATATCTAGAAGGATTTGATGTTTATGATCTCTTGATATATAGTGAGTTAAGATGGATTTATGATGGTTTTTTATATATATGTGCGTGTGTCACCTCACTTCACGAATTACACATCTCCCTCATACTCAACCCATCATTCAAATGTTTTAACCATAATAGATATTTTACTTTCAATTGTATATATATATATAAGTTGATATTGAAATATTTACTTGTTACTAATATTTTTTTAAATGACATGTGTTAACTTCATATTAATCATTGAAGGAATTAAGTATCTTTTTCATATGGAGAAGTAGAAAACACATCCGTGGAATGAGATTTTTTTTACTTTTGATTTCTCTCTCTATATAAAGTTGATATAAAATTACTTTACTTAAAAGTGAATGTAGATAGACAATTATTTTACTAGATGTTAAATGTCATGTATCAACTTTCCATTGTTATATAGAAAGAGAAAATGAGAGGTGAATATAGACATATTTTATTTATGGCTCACATTGAAAATATTTTTTGCTTATTAATATTTTTTTAAATGCCACATGTTAACTCCATAATATTAAGAATTGAATGAATTATGCAACTCCCTAATTCTAGGAAGTAGAAAGTACCTATTATCTAAATCATAATTTTTTTACTTTCAATTACTCTATCTCTTTCTTTCATGATATTGAGCATTGAAGGAATTATCCTTTCACTCATTCTAGGACGTAGAAAGCTCCTATTAACGAAATCATAGTTTTTTACTTTTAATTACTGTATCTTTTTCTCTCTATATAGAGTTGAGATCCTTTATTGTCTGCCCGACTATCAACTGTACCTGCCTCGTGACTGACTACGAGATGACAACTTAGTTTCCCATATCCTAGGAACTTACACATGTGACTGCAGGGGTATACCATGGTACCTAGGACGGACGTCGGGTCACACTTCATAATGTATACCCGGAGGGTGCTTCTGTGTTCGAGTTGCACTTGCACCGGTTAGTTTCTCTAGTGTTGGTTGGCATAACTATTCTTCCTACTAGATAGTTGTTTTCTTGATTTGTCTTATAGGAATTTTTGTAGTGGGTGCTTGGTTTTTAAACGCTATTTAATCCTTACTGTGTCGATTGATATTTTCACAAAGTGGAAGATCAAGAGCTCCGCTAGTTGCGAAGGCCTCAAGGCCTACCACTGGTTTCATTAGAGACACCTCCTCCACTGTTACGAAAAAGACTTGACCAACAAGGATTGTTTGAAGCGACTGGGTCGTAGGAAACTATGCTCGAGCTTGCTCTGTGAGGAGATTATTATACTCTAGAGGAGCCTACTATTTATGACCTTGAAGAAGAAGCTCTTGGGCCATTGAACCCTCCAATTACTGACTTTTCGACGCCAATATTAGTACAAGTTGTGCCTCCTAAGGTGACAACTTCCGAGCGTCAGCTAGTCTTATAAGCATCCATGGAAGAAAATGTTGCTACTTCGTCCAGGAGTGCTCATACTCCTGTTTCGACTACTACCACAGGGGGTATCTTTCCTCCTAACCCACCTTCTCTAGTCTAGACCATAGTGGTCTCGACTCCCTCTACCTTGGGAAGTGATCTAATACCTTCATAGAAAATGACCACTGCTCCATTTATGGAGAGTGCGACAAGCCCTCCATTCTCATATAGGATGCCAACTTCGATTCAAATTCAATCCTCATCTACTCCACCTTACATACCATGGGTTTAGGGGCAGGGAGATCAAACGCTCTCGTGCAAGGGTCTACTAGGGGCACCACAGTCCCTATTAATGCTATATCTTACGATCGGGGTCATATAACTCCTTTGTCCCCCTCGCTCAGTGGTGCTTTCCAGAAACACATCGAGCCCAATGATAACTATAGCTTGTTTGGAGAAAGCAGTTTAGGACCTTCGCCTTACACTACGTCGGTGGGATCCATGCGGTTCTTTTTGTTTGCCACATTTGGGAAGAACGCTTTTTCTTCGGTTGTCGTCTCAGGTAGGGTTAATCCCAGTTTTGGGAAACAAAACCCTATGCAGGATACTATTCCTACACAGGGGGAAAGTATAGGAGTTTTATCCTCTTAGGGAATTTGGAATATTTGGCAGGGATGAGTTCCCTCACAAAGGATGGCGGTCAGGGGAAACCCCTTCCATGGCCAATGGAACCCTGGTCAAGGGTCAATATCTATGCTCGTCGGATCGACTAGGGGTATCCCATTCCAAAATACTTGGAACAAAATGCATGGAGAAATCCCCGCCCAACCCATGTCATCCAATTACAGGAGTCAGTCGATGATATCCCAAAAAACATAGTTTCCATATGTTGGTCAAGGCCACAGTTTCTACCAGAACCCTGGCGAGCAGTCCAACTTTTCCTGGAAACCTGGTGCCAGTCAAACTCCATGAACCCTTATTCCTATACATAGTACTCAACCTAAACTATTATTTCTAGAAATGCTACATATGCCAGACTTGTCAAGGTTGCTTAATGACCCAATTTGTCATCATCCATGTTGGCCCCCCATGCTGACTAATTTTCCCTCAGATATTCAAAAATTTGAAGGAAATCCTAGCAAAGACACAGGTGATCACGTGAAAACCTTCCACTTATGGTGCTTGTCAAACTAACTGCGAGACGACTCCATCCAGTTGCACCTTTTTCAATGCACTCTTATCGGGCGTGCTACGAAATGGTATATTAAGCTCGACTTCTCGAGGTATTCTTAATTTAATGACTTGGCAATGGTCTTCCTAAACCATTTCCAGTTACCCATGACATATGATGTCGGCACTGAATTGTTGGCAAACTTTGAGCAGACTAAGGCAAACCATATCTCTGACCACATCTGAGAATGGTGGTGTCAGAAGAGATTAATTAAGGTATAGGTCCCATGGGATTTCTTGTTGGAGTGGTTCCTTAAGACTTTGGTGTCGATTGTATCCAAAGATGTAGAAACTTCTGGAGTGTTTTTAGAGGAGGACACAATAATGAGAGAACAACATCTCGAACTGATTTACTCTCAGTCCGAAATGCTCTATGATATTTTTCTAGATGCACCAAGGTCCATCCTCTACAAGGAGAAACAAAAGTCTAAACCACACGCCTATGGTATTGTGGGCTCACCACAAGGAAATTCCATTGATTTGTTGTCAAATGAATTGCAACAATTGTCGATATAATAGATTACGGTCACCCAGACCTCTAGTTCGTTTGTTCCTCCTACCCAAACGTCAGACGTACATAGTGTGCATTCAATGAACCTGAAGGCCAACTGGTAGCCTCAAGGAAAGAAGAAACAACAGAACAAGAAGGGTAAATGGGACAAAAAAGATAATAAAAATGTTGGCGGGGAAAAAACAGAGAAGAGAAAATCGAAGTATCTGTGTAACCTTTGCATGGAGGAAAACCCGAATCACCTATTCCCTCGACTTGTAGAGGCTCAAAAACTATTGATGCAACAACAAAGTATTGTGATGATGAACCCATTCCCACATGAGAAAAACATCGATCAAGCTTCACCATCCTCGAGCGTAGAGGGGGGACAGTGAGGGATCCCCCGCTTCTACTGGTAATAACCCAACCATGAATGTATACATGTTGAAAGGTGACTCTTATATATCGACTAGGACCTGAGATTACACAATGTCAGAATCTGGTGAAAGGGGAAAAGAAGCCACAAACCCACCAGTTCCTCTGCAGATTGAGAAGACGATGGGAGAAACAATGACACACATTCCAAAATGTGTGTTCAAGAAAGCTTCTCATCATATGAATGCGAGGTCTTCTCCCAACTACTCCATCGTGGAAGATTTGGCACAAACCCCTTGTGAAATGTCCACTTTGGAAGTCCTCCAGAGCTTCCCTTCACAGAGAAAATCTATGTTATCCTCCTTGGGATCTGTAGAGACTTGTAACCCGAGAGCAGTCATTCTCAATCCAATCGACTTGAAACCTCGTATTTCTTATCAGATTTCATTACAAATAATAGTGGCTTACACCACGAAATATTCTACTTGAAATATATTTCGTAACATGGTTGAAAAGGGCACCTTGACTTACGTGATCTTGTTGGTGTTTTGGAAGGACATTGGCCAACTCGTTTTGTCTCCATCACCTACATTGCTTATGACATTTGATGGTCATTCGTTCAGACCACATGGAATTATTCCTTCTTTCCCCATGTAGTTAGGAGGAAAGACCATGTGTGTCGAAGTTGAAGTGTTCAACGCACCTCTTGATTACAAAATTTTGTTAGGAAGGAGTTGGACCTATGCAATGCATGTAATGATTACTACAGTATTTCATATCTTGTTGTTTCCACATGAGGGTCGGATTGTGAATATTGACCAGTTTTCTTTCTCCCATTTTGATCCTTCATCGGGGGCATCCACGGTCCTGATGATTGATAATCCTCATCCCGTCACTGTCAACGTAGGGTTTGGTTTGTGTCCATCAATGATGGGTACTTTCAATTACTCATCTCCTTTTAGAGATGTCAAGCTTATATTGGCTTCCCCTGACCATCCTAAGGATGAAAATTTTCAAATTTCATCGTTTCGAACGACCTAATTTCACGATCCATTGACTCTCCCTTCCCCATTGGACTTGATGGAAGGGACAGGACATTTTGGTATGGCCATGCCCTTTTTCATGGCTGAAGTTGTGTAGAAAATTGTCTAGCAAGCTTCAGTCAATCTCGATATGACTCCCGCACAGGACTTAGATCCACTTCTCAAGCCTATTTGGGCTCAAGGTTCTCTTTCCGCTACATATTCTTTAGACCTGGCCTTTCCCTTAGACGAGGTGATTCTTGAGGCATTGACTGGTTTAGATAGACCCTGGGATGGTTTCCATCATAGTTCTTACCTCCTACTGGAGTTAAGGAGAATAGAGGCAAGATTTTTTTTTTTGAGTATGAATGGAGATAGGTCTTGTTCTATTAATCCTCTGTCTATGCACAAAGTTTACGCCGAGGGTAATATGGCGAGAATCAATGAAACGATCCCCATAGATATCTCTAGAACCCCTAGCATATTGGAGAATGTTTTCGTCAGAGCAAACTTCTCCCCCAAAGAGGTTCGAATTTATATGGATTTATTTAAATAATTTTGCGATGTTTTTTCCTAGTATTACGATGAAATGCCAGACATAGACCCAAGAATCATCAAACATGAAATAACGACTTATCCTTACGCCAAGACGGTCTGATATAATCTTCATTCAGTGAAACCTCGGAAAGTGACAACAATTAAGGCTGAAGTAGAGAAAATGCTTAAAACTGATTTTATCTACCCCATACATTTGACAGAATGGGTGTCAAACCCCATTTCGGTTAAATAGAAATAGGGTACTATTTGCATGTGCATGAACTTCCATGACTTGAACAAGGATTTTCTTAAAGATAATTTTCCCACCCCATTCATCGATCAGATTTTCGACGAATGCATAGGATGTGAGGTCTTTTCATTCATGGATGGTTTTTCGGGATATAACCAGATTCAGATCAAACTCAAAGACCATCATAAAACAAATTTTATTTGTCCTTGGGTCACATCACATATCGTAAGATGCCTTTCATCCTGAAGAATGTTGGAGCTACTTTTTAGTGGGTCAGGTCATTTTCTTTCCACAACCTTATACATATAGTTGAGGCATATCTTGATGATCTAGCATCACGCTCTTGCAAGAGATTTGATCATCCCACACACCTCCGACTAATCTTCGAACGATGTCACTACTATTGAATTTGCTTGAATCCTAACAAGTGCATTTTTTGTGTGACGTTGGGCCATCTCTTACGTTTCATTGTTTCGACAACAAGGATCATGGTTGATCCTCTCAATTTCCTCCCCTGTGCCCAATACCCCAGCTTTAGAGCTGACAGGGGAAAGAAAACTTTCTTCGACGTTTTGTCGCGAACTCTGTTGAGATCACTAAATGGTTTATGCATTTTTTGAAAAAGGGAGTCCCATTTTGTTGGGACGAAGCCTCTCAATGCTCTTTTGAAGCGTCGAAATGCACCCTTACGTCCGCCCCTCTGATCTGGCCTCCCAATTATAAAAAATATTTCTTCTTGTACTTGGCTACTACAGAGTTGACCATTAACATGGTCTTGGTTCAAGAGGATGATATTCTCGAGGAGCATGTTATTTATTACTAGAGTCGAGGCCTGGTTGGGACGAAACTCAATTATTCCCATATTGAGAAGCTTGCTTTTGCAGTACTGCATGCTGTCCAATGGTTCCATCATTATATTCTTCTTCACAAGACCACTGTCATTACCATTGTGAACCCTTTTCAATTTTTCTTGACACGACGGGTCATTGGTGGAAAGATTAGTAGATGGATTGTAATCCTCCAAGAATTTGACTTGTATTTTGTTTCCATGAAATCCAAAAAGTCTTTGGTCTTTGCGGAACTTATTTCAGAACTTTCGATCAAACATAGTGATTTCACACCCGAAGAATCACTTAATAAAGGAGATATTTTTCTAATTGCATCTTCAGACCCCTGGTATGGATATATACTAGTCTATCTCCAGACTTTGAAGTTCCCTACTTCTACTTGCCATGATGAGCGTTGATGAATTTTCCATCAAGCATGAAACTATCTCATACTCGATGACACTTTGTATCGTCAAGGTGTAGATTGCATTCTTCATCGGTTTCTTATACATGAGGAAGAAGAGTTCTTTATGAATGACTGCCACACTGGAGCATGTGGTGGTCATTTTTCTGGGTTGGAATCAACCTAAAATATTCTATGTTCCAGTTACTTTTGGCCTACGTTAATCAAGGATTGCATTGAGACAGTCAAGAAGTGCCACTCGTATAAGATATTCTCTCGGAAGATGTAGGCACATCCTGCTCCCATGTTTCCTGTCATTGTTGTTGGTCCTTTCACCAAGTGTGGGATTGCATTTACTACATGTCACCCAGATTCAGCCAGGGGGCATCATTACATAATCGTAGCAGTAAAATACTTCACGAAGTGGGTCGAGCCTATGCGAAAGTTTAAAAATGATGGAGAAACAATGAATCTTTTCATTTTTAACCAGATAGTAGAAAGGTTCGACATCCCAAAGGAGATTGTCACTGACCATGGAAGTCACTTCCAAAACAAAATGATGACCAAGTTAACATCAAAGCTTGGGTTGAGGCAAGAACATTCATCACCCTACTACCCACAAACGAATGGTCAGGTTGAAGCTGTGAATAAGTCTCTCAGGACTATTCTTCAGTGAATGATCAATTCTTCCAAGTCAAATTGTCATTTGATGTTGTAATCGATGGTGTGGGCCTATTGAATGTATGCAAATACTACCACTATTTTTTCACCTTTTAAACTCGTATATGGGATGGAAGCAGTCTTTCCTATTGAGTGCCAGATCTCGTCTTTAAAGTTGTAAGTGGAATTATTGCTAGACACTTCACCACTTGAGAAATGCCTATTATATATCAAGCAACTCGATGACAAACGTCGTGATGAAACCTCGACTGATGAGGCTCATTAGCCATAATTCAAGTGTCATTATGATCATTCAATTCATCCTCATATTTTCTCCGAAGGTGATCTTGTCTTGGTCTATGATAAAGACAAGGATCCCCAGGGGGAAGGCAAGTTCAAACCCATATGGTTCATACTGTTCATCATGAAAGAGGTCTTAAATAAGGGCTCTTACCATCTGGTTGAGTTTGAAGGAAATGCCTTAGCGGAGCCTAGAAATGGGCTCTACCTCAAGAAGTATTACTCTTAGGTTGGTCACCTGGGTGACTTCTTTCACATATGTATAGTTCTTATACAGTTTTTTGTCTTCTTTTTTTATGGACATGTAGTTATTTATGTCTTATTTTTCACTATGGAAGATGTCAAGTGAATAGGAGGTGTTCTTTGGGTTCAGAGATGATGCTAGCCGACACACTTGGAGGCTTGCTTCAACAGCTTGGGTGATTTTCACACCTGGAGGCCGGTTGCTATATTCTGGAGGTATTTGTCTAGGTGACGCCATAAAAAATGTCACCGAGTACAACGCAATGATAGAGTTTCTTTGTGATGCTTTGTTGCATGGCATTTCTCACCTGCGGGTCTACTTATATGCTCAGCTGGTTGTGTCCCAATTAAATGGAGTTTACCCCATTTATGATCCTACTTTTCACCAACGTTTCCTCAGGGTATGTCTCTTAGATTGTTACTTTGATTACATTACGTATATCCATGTTCCTAGGAGATTTAATCAAATGATAGATACTCTAGCTAATCAAGTATTATATTGGCATGTTGCACACACATAAAAAGAAGCACACATATACACATGTACATACATTTGTAAAAAATGTGATGAGTACATAGGTGGGTGTGAATGCCTCAAAAATAAGGTTCAGTATACATAGTGAGGTTTATGACCTCAAAAAATTATACATTGGTGCCCTTCACACATAAAATTATAGCCTATCTAAGCTCATGGCCTATTAGCTCTTCCATAGTGAAAAATGGCATTGGATAACGTCAGAAGAATTGGACCCAAGTCTGTGGCACCCCCACTACATGAGACTTCATAGAAGGCAGGATATCCTCAATCTCGGTCATGGGTACTGCACAAGTGAGCGTAGTCAGGTTGCACTCCACCCACCTCAAAACTCTCTCAGCCTCTCGGGCTAGAGGTCCCCCTGTGGCTGCTGGTCCGCCGGCTACTGTTGGTCCTGCCTCTAGTCGAGGAAGTCACCAATTCCTCGTGAATTCCATTGGGTGCATTGGTCTGACATCGGTACATAAAAGATACATAAAATTCAGTACTTTGATACATATATTAAAATTATATATATAAAAACAATTAAAAATTAAAAAATAAAATAAAAAACATGTTGCCTATCTCTCCTCTCTCCTCTCCGGAAGGCATGGGAATGTTTGGATCCCTAGAAAAGTTGATTCTATCATAGGGGAAATCCTCTGTTGCTGGAATCTATTGTTCCCACCAGTCAAAAAAATTATTGTCAAAGGCCTCTATGGTCTTCCCTCCCCCCTGTCGTGGAAACAGTGCTTCACATCTGCATACTACAGGGAAGGAGGACATGTGCCCCCATACAGTCTCTCTAGGACTCAGACTGGGAACTCTCTCGAAGAAGAACGAGAAAAGAATAGTGCCAAACCTAAAGTTCTTGTTGCTACATTCTCGACACTCTGTCAATTGTCTCTTCATGCATGTGAGCATGGTTGTACTCCAGTTGAATATATGTGCCTCCTCAAACTGAATGGCACAATGCATGTATGCCCGGGAATCCTAGTGAAGGGTCGTAGATCCAGTAATCCACCCGATAAGTAGCAGGATATCTCTTAGAGACAAACTGGTGATCTTGTGAATTGTCACTTGAGATCCCACCTTCTCAGTGCCAACCTCAAAGTACATCTGGATGTAGTCTCAATGTTAAAAGGCCTAGGGGGAAATGTCTGCACATTAACTGGTTCCCCTCTACTTGAGAGGCTAGTTAAGAAGCAAATTTCCGCAATCATTGGAGTTAACGAATGTCCCTCTATCATTAATGCCTCTGCATTT
Organism: Picea glauca; assembly: GCA_000966675.3. Lineage (NCBI taxonomy): Eukaryota > Viridiplantae > Streptophyta > Pinopsida > Pinales > Pinaceae > Picea > Picea glauca. Next base: position 471,076 of record JZKD02S2156265.1, read on the forward strand.
AGATGTTAGTAGTCAATCAGGGCATTCAGTAGCCTGGGTTGTTCCCTCATAAATGGACACCTGAAGAACTTCCACAACCCACATTGTTTCAATGAAGCAATGGTAGCAGGGTCCTCATCGACTAGTATATCAATGTCCTTATGTTCCTTCTCCCTCCAATGGAAATAGATCCTGATCCATGGTAGATTAAAAGGGAGTTAGCTCTTGCATTTTAAAAAATTTCCAAGCTTTTACGGGTGTACGTGGGATTTTTTGGCCTCAGTTGCATATGTACGTGGGCAGACTATTTTCTGCCTATGTACATATATGGGTTGTACTTGGACATCCCGCGTACACGCAGGGTCGCTCTTTTTAGGAGAGAGTGCCCCCAAAAAACAAAAATAAATGCATAAGTAAGGAATTTAAATGCAAGAGGGATGAATTTCTACTTACTTGGTCAAGCGGAAGTTTGTTTCATCCATTGAAGCTCCTGGAATCAACTTCTTTAACAAAGGGGATTTTTCTCCTTTTGGTCGATTTTCAAATTGCAATGGTGAAAATGAGCTATCAACTTCTATTTCTAGGCTTTTTTGGCCCCTTTTGCCACTTTATGGACCCCCTTTGTCATTTTTTTTCCTGTCCTGGAAATTATTTGATTTTGTTTCCGAGTTTCTTATTGGATGTTATAGTACACTTTTCTTTTGGGTTGGTAACGTTTTGGGGGATGAGTCACTTTAAAATGTCCTTTGGTAAAGTTGTTTTTTCCAAAAATTTTCATGTAAGTTAGGATTTCACCTCCACTTTCTGCATCTCGTTCTCTTTTCTTTTTTTCCATAGGATTGATTCCACTGAAGTGAGACACAGAACCTTCATTGTTGCTCTAGAAGTGTCGTGATTAGGTGGTAGAGCCTACTTTTACATGGATTCCCTAGATAGATCCTTGTTTCATTCTGACATCCATGCTGTCTATAATGGCTGTACGCTCGAGAGTCCTTGTTAGTCCTGTCATGATTACGGGATTGAACCTCATTCGTCGGATGCACCATCATTCTTTGCCTGACCCTTGAGACTCCCAGAATGAGCACGCTTTGTTGTATTTCAAGTTCGCTTTGAAATCCAAAAGAAACATCTGACGAGACTGGATTTATTCTTTTCTATCTTGTCTGGACTAACTGAGAAAAGCAACCTTATGGAGTATTCTTTAAGGCCTTTCCAGACTCTCTAAACATGAAAAGATTGCTGAGCAATCTTGTTTCCCTTAACGCTTTCCAAACTCATATTTGAAGGCATGTCTTTTCGATAGTAGTTTACCCCTTTTTCGGTCCGAATGGTGAATTGGATGAATAAAGGTATGCTCTAGGAACTTCGATTCTCTAGAAGAGTATTATCAGGCATACATTTAACCCTTTTTCGGTCCTGAGGGACTAAACATATGAAAAATGAACCCCCACAGAGTCCATAGATAAGATCTTTTCAGACTCCCTAAAATTGAAAAGATCGTCGAGTGACCATGTTCCTTCACTCTCGTTAAATTGGTCCAGAAGAACATGTATTGGCATTGAAGATTGGTTTAAAAAGGAAATTCATAAATTAACTAAAGAAGGCCAAGAAGTAGTAGTTGAGACGGTTCCTATAACCGTCAATGAGGAAAATAAAAGGACAACAAAAAACAAGTAAACAAAGGATAGAGACCATAATAGTAAGTTTATGATGATCACATCTTAGTTTCTTGATTAGTTTTTCATCCAGTTACTCCACTTCTTTGACTAGAAAGGTTTAACCAAAATATGATAAATCCTTCATGTCTTCTTTCGAGGTCTTGTTATTTTGTCATCGTCCACCTTCTTCTCTCCACAACTTAATTCTTGTTTATATTTGCTTTATGGTCTATGGGAGCCCCAATCCTAGTCCTAAGGACAAATGCATTTAAATTTCGAAGATGTGTAAGAGACATTATATTTCTGAGAAATCCCAAGAGAATTATTTTGGGACCAGTTTTGACTGTGTTCTATAACTCTAATTTTTTATTATAAAATATTTGAGATTGATCTATCATTTTCTCTATTTGAGCTCCACATGTGTTTACTCTATTAAAGTTCCCTTATGCATGTGGACCATTTTCTTTTATTTTTATGTGATTAAAAATATTTAGTTTAACTATGATGTCTTTAAAGAAATTATCATTATCTTTTTAAAATTTGTGATGTGTGAGGTTCCTGGTCATCTCTTAGGAATTCTCTTTAAAAACAAAGCATTTTATTTTCTGCAACTTTTATATTTCTTTCAATATCACGACGAACTTTCTCACAACCCTATATTACTTTGAAAATATGGAATTCCAAGAATATTTTAAAACATATAGGAATACCACCTCTATAAAAATGCAAGGGTATTTTCATCCTCGTGAGTTTTCCATTTCAATCCTAACTGATTCAATAATCAACAATAGCCAAATAAGTGAAACTGCAACTACTACAGTTGAGTATTGTCCTTGTATTTTTTGTTGTTGCAGTTGGATGGTGTTTTTGGGTTCCATCTTGTGCTACTGTTGTAGTTAGGGTTTATCTGTTGGTTCTAGTATGTCTTTCTGGAATCATTCTATGTAGAAAAGGTTAAGGTGCTTGGGGGTGGTTGCATGCCTATGGTTGGGTGACAATAGTGATATTGTCTATGGTAAAATGATCACATCAAAATATTCCAATAGGTTATCGGCCCACACTACCTTCAGAATAGTCTAACTTTTGGAAGGTAGATTGAGAGTTCCTTATCAAGCTCGTTGTAGCACTAGTTGTACCTACAACTAGTGTTTGCGATTTTGTAGTTGCAACAAACCGTAAAGAAAATTCTTGGGCACTTTTAGTGAAGCATTGGACCTAATATTTGGATATTCTAGTGCACCTTATCCTAGCGCACCTTCTGGTGCCCTCGGCCAGCAAAAATGCCAAGTTTGAGTTTCTGGATCGAAGTCAAAGTTTGAGCCATCAAAGTAAAAGTAAAAGGTTGGCTGGTTAAAGTCAAAGTCAAATATTCACTGGTCAAAGTCAAAATCAAAGGTTGAATTTTGGTCAAAATTGATTTTTGTGGTCAAAGTTAAAATTTCACAGTTTCTAGGTTGTTCAAATCATTGAACATTTTTTATTCAGTTTATAACCTCTTCTTCTCAAGATGGTGTCTAGTTTCAGATTAGAGGGCAAGTTGAATGATGTTACAAATTTCAAAGGTATGCACTTGTATATGCTTTTCAATTTATATCATCCAACAAAGAATGAGTTTGTTTGTAGGTGATGTACAAGACACGTTGTCCAATAAGTGATCTTGGATTCATTACATTCAAAGGAACAAGCACACCCTCCCTAGAAGTTGAGGCTCCAAGTTCTAGGTTTGATTGATCAAATTGTTAAAGTTTCAATTTACACATATCAATTTTCATAGTTGCTATAGTATAAGTAAACACTATAGCTGTGACAAAAATATTTTAAAGGTTCGATTACTGCTAGGTATACTTGGTTGCATGTAAGTACTATTGATATAGATGCTTATTGCACTTGTTTTAAAATGAACTAACATCTCCTCTAGGAGGCATTTCTTGTTTTTCTCTCAGGCAGGTCACCCTGGTAATTCTATGATGATTACCGTCCTTGTTACCATATATATGTTCTTATAAAAATTCTATTGGAAATACTTTTTCTCTTGTTTTACTTGTTTCGGGAAGGTCATCGGTGATATATTTTAGAAGGAGATAGAGTGATAGTTGCAAAACATGGAGCATGTGACTTCATCAAGTGGTGAGGCAGGCGATATCACCAATTACCAATTATAAAGGAAGTGTGTAAAGCAAAAGAAGTTTTGGAAATTGTTCACTCATATATGTGTCAACCAATGTCAACCTCCTCACTAAGCTAGAGAGTACACCTCATATGATTTTAGGACATTCTATAGAGAGTTTGGGATTAGGAGGGAGCTCACTACTCCCTACAATCCTCACCAAAATGGTGTAGCATAAAGAAAGAACCAATCCATTGAAGAATATATTAGGGAAATGATGAATTCCCAGAATCTATCCATAATTTTATGGGGAGAATCATCTATGACAGTTGTATATGTTAAGAGTACAAGACCTCATCATATATTAAAGAACATGACTCAAGAAGAAGCCTTCTCTAGAAAGAAGCCAAGTGTTGAACACTTGAGGATATTTGGCTAAAACAAATGTGTAATAGGCTAGCAATACCAAAGAAATAAAGTAAACTTAATCATATATGGGAATACATAAGACTAAGAAGATAAAAGGACATAATGAATATTATATGAATGATACAATAATTGAGAACATAATATCAGAAAGAAAATATTTTGTATTAACCAAACTAGTTTCGACCATTAGGTCTCATTAGTGGTACAGAAATAAATCTCTACAATGAGGTCCTTTTAAGGACTACGATCAAGCGCATACAAAGGGGAATCCCAAGAGTCCGGAAACCTAACCGATTGAAACGATTAGAAAATAAATGACATAATGGAATTCCCAAAAACAGGCATGGAAGTTGAACAAAAATCCGAAAAATCCGTCAATGCGGAATCAGTCTAAAACTCAAGTCGGTGGTAAAAAATGGCACAGATTTTAAGGAAACACAATCCAAAAAATACAAAAATTTGTCTGCATAATCGACCTTTGGAGAAACCTTAAGTACTACATTGAAGGGTCCTGCAAAGTGGTGTTCATAATCAATGTACTTGCTTACATTGATTATGAGAGTAATTGCATAAAGTTTAATCGAGCACTTTTATTTTTTTTACAACTTAAAATTTTAATTTATTCATTTTAATATGCAAAATATTATATGCATTGATGTACAAACATATCTTATGATGTGGGCATTTATTTTAGAGTTGAGAGAGTGCATAATGGAAAACAAGCATGTGACTATGGAGTGTCAATTGCATTTGATCAAACAAGTTGTGAAATTTCAAGGGATGCAAACTTAATACAAGAACAACTTGGTTATGTTGACACCATTCAAAAGATAATTGAGTTGGACTATAGGTCTTTTAAATGTGTATTTTTTAAATATAAATGGTTTAATATTTTTGATAGAATGACATCTATTAGATATGGCCTAAATAGTGATTTATATTCTATTGACATGCATAGGGAAATGTCATCATCTCATACCAAATCATTTGTGCTTCCAAAACATTATGAGTATATTTTCTTCTATTCTAATGTCTTTGGTGGTTTTTTATTCCATCTATACCTAGTGGGAAAAGGGTTTTTGAAAATGATTCTATTGAAGTTATTGCACCAGGTCGAGAAGAGGATGATGTAAATGTAAGTGGTGCGACGAATGTGGGGGTCCTAGTAGAATTAGGAGGGTCAAGAAGAGGATGATGTAAATGTAAGTGGTGCAACAAATGTGGAGGTCCTAGTAGAATTAAATATGTGGTCTCCAATATCTTTATTGTTTTTTTTTTATCACTTCAATTACTAGGTAACTGAGATATATAAATAAATTGACTATGATTATGATTAGTAATTTATTCTAATTTATAATGTCATTAAACAATTATTCTATAATTTATAATAATTAGTATTAGTTATCATTTTTAAAAATAAATTATAGTCATTAGTAATAATTATTAAATAATCTTCCATGTACTCATATTAGATCCCAATTTCAAAATATTTGTCACAATATCGACCTTCATAACCTTCTAAGTCATCAAAACTTTAGTGATATTGGAATTCTTCTCTTAATGATTTTCAAGCATCAAAATAACATTTTAAAACTTTTCTTAAGGTGTAGACCATTTTCGGTCTCAACGGATGTTAACCATCATCATTGTTAATAATAATAATGATAAATTATTTTTAATTAAGTATAATCATTTTATTAATTAAAAGATAATATTAACTATAAATAAATTATTTTTAAAGTGATACAATGTGACATTATTAGAATGCTAATATGATGCTATATGGGTATTAACAAGTTGCTACTTCAACTTTTAATGATGCATTGAATATATGTCCACGTGTTATGATGTAAAAGAACTGCTAAGATGATGCAACATCGACATAAAACATAATAGCATATCTTTTAAGATTTTGAGTGTTGAAGTTACGATGCAAATATGACACAAAATTGACGCAAAAATATGAAGCATAGCGGTAAAAAAAGAGGATTGAGGATTATCAGGATGCTATAATGTCGTATTGTAGTAGTAGTATCTAGTTAAAGTTGTCGTAGCTTACCCAAAAATATTTGTCCCTAGAAAAATGAAATGGAAAGGACATACCTCTACACAGAGGTGTCAAATATACGTGCAATAAGTGTTAAATGATTGACATACCTACTTGTTCTTCTTTAAATATTCTTCTGTGCATTTTGACTAATGAAATTCACTTTCACATTATTTTCACCATTCTATCTCTTCATGGCTATCTTTTGGTTTTTTGGAATTTTCTTTATATCCAAGAATGAATGGTACTTGCTTACTAAAGAGTAATCCATCTCCCTCTTGAGTTTTATATCCAATAATGAGGGGTTCTTGTTTACTAAAATGTCATCCATCTCCATGTTGAGTTTTAAGTTGGTTGAGGTTGATTTTTGAGCTTATTCATCTAGATTGAATATCCATGTCCCTCTTGAATTTTATATTCAATAAGGAATGGTTCTTGTTTACTAAAAAGTCATCCATCTCCATATTGAGTTTTAAGTTAATTGAAATTGAGTTTTAAGATTTGAAATTGAGTTTTAAGCGTATTCATCTGGATTGAATCAGTCTTGATTACATAATCATAAAAACATGGGATATTATAGAAATAATATAGACATATAATATTACACATACTTATTCGAATATTACACAATTAATATAAACATAGAATATTACACATACTTATTCATCTTCATTGAATCATTTTTGAATGCATAATCGTATAGACATAAAATATTGCACAAGTGATATACACATAGAATATTGCACATGTTTATTCATGTACATTGAATCATTCTTAATTGCATAATCATAATCATACAGACACAAAATATTGCACATATAATATACACATAGAATATTGCACAAGGACATAGAAAATTCCACATGCTTATTCATCTACCTTGAATCATTCTTGATAATATTGCACATGGAATTGTACTTTCACGTGATGGGTAGTGCTGTGATAACCATGTCAATCTTGCTTCGTAGTAGTGCTGTGATAAGTCCGTTGATATTATCAGTAACGATCATCACAAAAGCCAATGGTTATAGCAAGCAAGCCAACTGATATCATTACAAAAATTTGTAATGATATCAGTTGGCTTGCTTGCTATAACCATTGGCTTTTGTGATGATCGTTACTGATAATATCAACGGACTTGCTTTGTAATATAAATATAAATTTAAGAGTACAATTTAAGTTAGTGATGATATAAAAAAAATACAATATAAGTTAGTTGTGATATAAAAGAAATACAATTGAACTTAATGATGATATCAACGGAATTGCTTTTTAATTTTAAAGCATATATATATTATAATTTAATTTAGTGATAATATCAAGTGACCTGGTTCGTAATTTTAAAAAGTATATATATAATTTAGGTTAGCGATGATATCAATCGACTCTTCTTATATAATTTAAGTGGGTTAATACTAAATAGTGAATAACATGTATGTTTTTTTCCACATATTTTTTTTCGTAAATTAGAGTTTGTATTAAATCTTATCAAAAACATATAGTTGTTTGTATATTATTTTTCAAATGTTACAGTGGTGCTTTTTTGGGAAACCACTGCTGCCATTTGTTCATAGTCCTAGGTGGAAACGGTGCTCTTCTGGGAAACCAATGTTGCCATTTGTCCATAGTTCTAGGTGGCAATGGTGTCCTTCTGGGAAACCACTGTTGCCATTTGTCCAAGAAAGAAATTGTGCCATGCAAAAAAAAAAAGCTACAAAACCACGCAGGGTAGAGTGCTGACAGTTGAATTGAAACTTAAAGAAAAACATAGGCCAACCTTCCACGACTTCCAAGAAATGCGAGGAGACCAAAGCCTGAAACAAGAAATCATTTAAAAATCCGGTCTGAGTCGTGGCCCGGCGTAGACTTGGTGCACCTATGCTTTTCCCTTGTCATCGTCTGCTATAGCTTTCCTAAGGTCCTGAAGGAAGGACATCAGAGTGTCCACTCAGCTCTAGCGGTCTGAGTCCCTATTCTGCATGTCGAGCATAGCCGACTTGACCTCCGTCGGGCCCTTTTTGAGGTCACTCAGTGTATCTATGATCACTGTTTCATCATCACACCAGTCACAAAAGTGGCGG
>JZKD02S2156266.1:0-10121 GCA_000966675.3 Picea glauca
CCATCAAGGTATTTTTCATTAGGCATTACCACAAATATTTCAAGAACTTCATTACACTTCTCTTCATTCAAATCTAGAATCTCATGTGCAAGTGGTTCATGTGATTAAAGAGAAATATGGTCATATCTTGAAGAAGTTTTTTTATTTACTACTTATTCATAAATGCATACAATTTTTCTTCATAGGGATATCATGTGCCTTAAAAAGGAATTGAATGCCTCAAATTTATCATTGTTTTTAGCCAAGACAACATTCTAAGTGGTTACTTTGATAGGCACACATTAGGTCATATATTTCTCCCATCCTTTTTTGACACTAATCAAGCACAACATGGGTATCACGTGGTTTATCAACTAAACTTCAACCTGTTCTTCTTAGAACTAGCCTCCTAATACTTACAAAATGCTTATTTCCTTTGGACTACTATTGGTTTTACATTTTGACACTATTTTGATTGCTAATTAGTTCACTTTTTCTACCTTAACTTTCATCTTTTGACCAAAATAACCTTCTTTTTCCACTTTCCCATGTATCGTGTAAGGTATATCTATTCCACATAACTAAGGTTAAAAACGATTATCTTTGTTAGCATTTTCCTAATTATTGATAGTCTAATTAACATTAAAAATCATTTATAAATCATTGAACATTGCTTGTTACAAGATGTTTAACTTGTAACAATAGATGTATCTGTTAATAGCACCACACACAAAGAAAATCAATGGTTGGAGGATGTTCCATATGTCAAGGGGATGCTTCAACATGATGACCAATCTAGACCGGTTTCCTTTCTACTTGACTCAAACAGTTCTATAAAATTTGTTTATTTGAACAGAAATTCGAATTAACGAAAATTTTAAGTTACCTTATGCAAGCGATAAACTTTTTCCCTTACGCTATGTGACCATACACTAGGACCGAGGGCGGATAAGCAGGCGCTAAACTCCTCATTCAGATGACCTTGGGCTAGGAACCGTAAGTTTCTTTGCAGGGGGCTAAAGTTCGAGTTGGAATCTCGAGGCAGGGGGTGCCGCAATCCACAGTATGCCGACGCGAGATTTATTATTTAGCACATGATTAAATTGTGGGGGTCCTGTTGTTAAACCGTATGCTAGTTAGGTGCCCGCAATATAATAAGGACCGTTGACCATGGAAATTCACAATTTTCTTGTCCCATCCTAGATCATGGAGTTCATTTAGATATCTAGGAATAACCATGAAATCTAGAGGAATAATTCCATGATGTCCAATTCCTCTTGGATTGATACCATATTTCTTAACTTCCAAACATTCAAAATGAAAAATAAATATAAAATTGAAAAGATACCTCTTTTCTATATCAACGGAGTAACTAGGTGCAACTTCAAATGCATTTGAACCCTATATGAGAATAAAATATTCAAATAAATTCTTTCATCAAATCACTATAGCCAATCCAATGAATATCAAGAATTGGACTTTTCCCAGTCAACATTAATGCCAATTCCTTACCTCACAAACCTACACTTCAAAATGTTAGAAAGTCCTTTAATGAAGTGCAACCCTAGGGGTAGTTAGGAATATTTCCCAATGTCACCACAATAATACATCCTCTCACTTTAGGTTTTGTTTTTACCAACACAACGAGGAAACAATATAAATATTGTTTTTGATGTTTTCTTTAAAATAAATGGTTGTTGGATTTTACCAAGATCTATGCATATCCAATTTGGTTATGGAGTCAAGACCAATGAGAAAGAGGTTTGAATGTGATGAAGAGACTTAGTCAGGATATTAACAATATGCTCTAACCAATCACACAGGGCTTTTCAATATGCAAAATTTAATAGGAGGGCCCTTCCAATGATGCACCTTACAACAATTATAAGACAACCAAATAACATGCAACCATGAATAAGAAAAGGACAACAAAAACCTATCAGTATGTATAAATAACAATAACAATACCTTCTAAATCAACAATTCTTAAAATAAGATAGCAGAAACTACATGAATTTAATAAGATAGTATGTATAAATTTGTTCGTAATTCATAGCTGGAAACTACATGAATTTAATTAGATAGCAGAAATTTTAATTTATGAGTTTTATGCACATAATGTTCCTTAGTCGAGGCTGGGGAATGTTACATTATGGTATCAAAGCCTCTGGTTCAAACAATGGGCTTGTATCAGCCAAGAACCAGATGAAAATTTGAGCAATTCATTGTTGCAGATTTTGTCTGTGACAAAATTGGGGAAAAACGAAGAAGAACAGAGTGAAATACCCAAATACGTCAGCAAATTCAAGTCAGATTTTCCTCACAACCATCAAAGGAAGGTTTAATGGCGTCAATATGCAAAGTTGTAGAGTGGAATTCGACCTAGAAGGTCAAAATTCAAGTTTTAATGGTCGTTGTAGAGTTGCAGGAAGTTTGGTGAATCGACGGTTAAGATCATGTTTGATCTCGCCATCAATTGCCCAGATTCATTTTGATGAATTTAAAAATCCATAAGGTTTCGACCATTTTGAAGGTTGAGCAGATCAATGACCGATATTCATTTTTGGAAGTCGAAAAAATGAAATAAATCGACGGTCTGGTTTCATTTCAATTGTTGGAGGAATTGGAGTCGATCGATGGTCAAGATCATCTTAGCTTGGAGATCAATGACCCAAATTAATCAAATATAGATCGAAAAAAAAAATTTAAGTGTTGGTCGCCAATGGAAGTCGTTGATGGTCGGGTCAGCTAGATTGGTGAAGTATTTGGTCGCCAATGGGAATCATCGATCACCGATGGCCAATGGTCGGGGGTTGGCCAATTCAACAAGATGGTCATTTTTCCAAAAGAAATCTCCAATGGCCAATGATTAGGTGTCAACAGATTTGGGAAAATTTTAATATATCAACGACTGCAATCATTTTGAACGAGAAATCGACGACCCAGATTCATGCGAGTTTTGGTCAAAAATTATAAGTGTTGGAGTTGGCCAAGAGATTCCATCGATGGTCAATGGTCGAGTGTCGTTCGATTCGGATAACTATTTCGATCAAGCAATAGAAAGTGTCAATGGTCGATGGTCAATGGTCGGGAGTTGGTCAATTCGACGAGGTGTTTGGGTTGTCCAACATAAATGGATGATGGTTGATAAAGGAAAGAGGGTGATGACATGTCATGCCACATCAACATCCACGTGTCAAACCACATCATCCAAGTTGACACCTCGAGATGATGTGTCATGCCACATTGGCATCCACATGTTATTTCATCTTAGAAGTTGCCACATCAACCAATAGAAATGGTCGACGACTGACAGTTAGGTCAGCCGAAATGGAGAAGTGTTTCCTCAGTCATTGGGGGTCTCCAACAGTTGGGTCGATCGATTTAAAAAGGTATTGCAATTTTTTTCCAAGAGAAATGATTGATGGTCAATGGTCGATGATCAGGCATCGAGGAGATTCACAGAGAAGTTCGGTTTGGCAGTGAGAATCATCGATCGATCGATCGTCGATGGAGCTTGGATCAACGGTCCAAATTATTTTGGGTTGTTAATCAACGGTGGAAATTGATTTGTGGGATTTTGGAAAGAATTAGCAGATCAATGGATTAGATCTCACCCAATTTGAGATTGATGACTTAGATTTAAAATATTGTTACAATAGTAAAATAGTGGATTTTATATGAAATTTTCTAAATTTTTCATATTTTTGAAGGTCGTTAACATGCGAGGCGATTTTGAGACCCTAAACGACATTTTTATACAATCAAAATGCATGATAACAAAGTGTACCAAGGTGCACTATGTCTCTGCTACTAAAATAAAAGAACTTGAAGTGAGCTATCTAATGAGCAATCTCGAGCAATAAACAAAGCTCGTATGCGAAAGTTACAGCTAAAACATTAAGGTCAAATGTTTGGCACTGATTTATTTCCAGAGGTAATAACTCCTTGCACAGAAGTTCGTTTGGGGAACAAGAGCAGTCTGTGGAAACATTATGATCCATAGAAGATAGTCATGGAGCCATATTTAGGATGTGGGTATGTAAAAATGTGTGGAAAGAGAAAGAAGACACTTGTAGCATACATGGATAAATTGGGAAAAATAGTCAAAACGTCTCCGGACCATAATTTCAACTTGGAGCTTAGATTTGAGAAAATGAATAGTCACTAGAAATTTCTTGAGGAGGAGAAGATATCTATCCACCCATAATTTTTATTTGGGCACTAAAATTTCTTTGAAAGTGATAAAAGATATTTTTGTAACAGTAAAAGAGTAGAAATTGCAACTTGTAAATGTTGTAACTTTTCACTCATAATTCATAACGAGGCATGAATACAGCCTTTTGAAATTTGTTTCAGAGTGGAATGCATCTAAGGAGTCAAATTTTGAATTGGTCCATTGTGTTCTTCATAAATTGATGAAAAGAATGACATGTGTTCTAAGTGATGAAATGTTTTATGTTATGAATGTTCTAACAGTAATTATTACATGCAAATTTCATGTAGAATTAGAGGTACAAGAAAGAAAATGTGGTTCTTATATAAAGACTGAAGTTATGGAATATGATAAGGGATCTTACATCCATGAGGAGAATATATATGCATGTCAGCATGGGAAATGTTGAGACAGAGACAAATGGAATAAGGGATAGGTTGGATCCTATAACTATGATAAGCCTGCATGGTCACTTGGAGAGAAACTGCAAGACAAATTAAAACATGTGTGTCTACAAGGAAACAAGTTATGTCAACATGATAAGATAATCAACCTAAAATAAGTGGAAGGAAGTGGAGAGGAGCAGGTCGACCACGACTAGGGTTTAGACACCTTTGTTACAGTCAAGCTTCTCCATGAGTGCGCCCGGGGGCAGGGAGTCGAATCCCCCCCCCCCCTCCCTTCTCTGTTGATGAGGCTTTAAGGAAACTCATCAACAGCCTAGGTAAGAAATCCTTCCCGCCTGAAGTCCCAAAGTTCATCAAAAAAATCGACGCAATCCCGGAAATAGCTTTGCCGGTGGAACAACCCATCAAAATCACCCTGTCTTTAGCAGAAAGAGGGTTAGTTGGCTAGTTTATGGGCTTATGGACATCGAAAAAAACTACGAATGGCTGGATCCAGAAGAACTGGAGGCCCCAATTACAACATAGCGTCACCTGCTATCCAGTGGGAAGGGGCTTCTTCATATTTGAATTCATTTCGAAAGAGGACTGAGACCTGATCTTCAGAGGTGGACCTTACTTCATGGGAACCCAAGGACTGTATCTTAATAGATGGATGCCCGACTTTGATCCTTCTGTAGACGCCCCAAAAGAGGTCCCGGTCTGGGTAAGACTACCAAATATGCATGTTCACTGATCGAGTTACCAATCCCTGCAAAAGATCGGGAAGAGACTAGGGAAGTTCATAGATAAAGCAGACAATAAAGCCCAATATACCTGTGCCAGAATCTGTGCAGAGGTCGACCTCGAAGCAAGGCTCCCAAAAGATGTAAAGCTCACCGTAGGATCATGGCAGCACTATCAAAATCTTGACTACGAAAAATTTCCATTCAAGTGTAGGAACTGCCACGAACATGGCCACTTCCAGAGGAACAGCCCCAAAATACAGCCTATTGCAAAAGAAGATGTGGAGGGATGGCAGAAGGTAAATAAAGGCAAGGGAGAAAAGCCAAAAGAGAAAAAATTGCAAGAACCAGAGAAGCAAAACCCTACAAGCTCAGAAGCCAAGGAAGGCCCAACAAAAGATACCGAAGAAGCAGAAACTCGAGAACAAGACTCGAAGGCCACCGTGACACCTGAACCGCAACCTGAACCCCCGAACACAGAAGATCTATTGAAAGCACAAGACGAGCACATCAGCCTATGTATTGAATCTGAAGGAGAGTTGGACGACAACACTTCGGATACAAATAGCTCCCATGGAACCCCAGAGAGGCCCTCCAAAGAAAGGAAACTTGAGAAAAAGAAAAGAGAAGAGCAATCCTACCGAGATGTAGTGCAAGGTTCACAACACACCATTCCAGAAATGATAAGTACCAGATCTACAAGGAAACAAGGAAGGGCCCCGAAAGGAGCCACCACCCCCCAAAATGTTAAATAATGCAGTGCGTCTCCTGGAACTGTAGAGGGCTCGGAAGCAAAATAAAAGAAGAAGCCCTGAGAGATCTTGTTCGCATGACAAAGCCCGAAGTACTACTAATCCAAGAGACTAAACTAGAGAAAATCGCCCTCCTCTGTGCTACGAACTCATTTTGGAAAAAAGGATCATGGAAAGCTATAAGTGCTAGAGGTGCCTCTAGAGGAATAGACACCTTATGGGACAACTCAAAAATGGATTTGATTGAAGAATAATGCAACACACATTGGATCTTCACCAAATTGCTCCATAAAGACTTGGGCCACCAGGTAAGTCTGTTTAACCTCTACGTCCCTGTTTTACTGTCAGAAAAGAAGGCCTACTTGGACTCGCTAAAATTCTTCCTTAGCAGGCATGGTACTGAAAATATAGTGATTGTCGGCGACCTCAATGTAACCCTCTCTGCTTCGGAAAAAAAAGGAGGCTCGCTAGTCCGCAACCCAGCAAGAGAATGGGTGGAAGACCTTATGCTTAACTGGGATTTGGAGGATGTCAAGCCTTCCCAGGGGAAATACACTTGGTCCAACAAGAGTTTAGGCCCAAGATACATTGCAGCCCATTTGGACAGATTCCTTGTTCAAACCTCTTTTCTAACCCATGGCCTCCTGGCTAGCTCAAAAATCCTTTCGAACTATACCTCGGACCATAAACCTATTATGCTTACTCTCGACTCTGGAGAAAACTTGGGGCCTATCCCCTTCCGATTCAACCGCCTTTGGACAAACCAAGAAGGATTGCAAAAGGTCGTCTTTGAGTCTTGGAAAAGAAAGACAACTGGCTCCCCCTTCTTCGTTTGGGAAGAAAAACTATGAGTACTCAAAAAGGAACTCAAAGCCTGGGCAAAAAACCTTCAAACCCCAACCTCTGAGAAACTCCGAATTCAAAAATCCTTGGATCATCTTCAACATGACCTAGAAGACTCCCCACCGAACCAAGACTCCCTTACCCAAGAGGTCGTCCTTAAAAAATCCCTCCATCAAGCTTACAGAATAGAAGAAGACTATTGGAGAGTGAAATCAAGAAGCCTATGGCTCCAAGCAGGGGATAAAAATACCACCTTCTTCCATAAGAAAGCGGAGGCACGAAAGAACTTCAATACAGTCACTGAAATAATTTCCCAGGACCCAGTCATCAAAGATTTTGAGGAAATTAAGAAAGTCGCTCACTCCTTTTTCAAAGATCTGTTCATTGCCTCAGAAGCGGCCCCCTTAGACTCGATGAGCTACCCTCTCTCTTCGGTGCCGGAGATGGTGGGGAACATTGAGAACCAAAAGATGTCAGCCTCAATAAGCATGCAAGAGATAAGATCAGCCTTACAACAAATGGAGCCAGACAAAGCCCCCGGTCTGGATGGGTTCACAGCCCGTTTCTACAACTCCTGCTGGCCTATTATTAAGAAAGACCTCCTAAGAATGGTAAAGAAATCACAGAACTGTGCCAAGCTGGGAAGAAGCACCAACTCTTCCTTCCTAGCTTTAATCCCTAAAGAAAACGGATCCAACTCCTTCAGCAGATTCCACCCCATCTCCTTGTGAAACACAGGTTATAAGATCATCACCAAAATTATAGCTAATAGGCTCAAGAATATGCTCCCAAGAATTATTCCGGAAAATCAAGAGGCTTCAAAAAAGGAAGGAAAATTATGGATAATATCATTCTGGTCCAAGAGGCCATCCACTCCAACTTCCAGAGAAAAGAGAAAGGTATGATAGTTAAACTTGATCTCGCTAATTCTTTTGATAAAGTGCAGCTTGAATTTCTTTTTGCTGTGATGCACAAACTAGGGTTTGAAAAAAGATTTATAAATTGGGTCGAGGCGTGCATCTCCCGCCCCTAGATTTCTCCTCTGGTAAATGGCCGACCCTCAGAATTTTTCCAAGCCACAAGGGGCTTAAGACAAGGATTCCCTAGTCTCCTCTGCTCTACGCCATCCAAGCCTCTGTTCTCAGCTTCCAATTAGACAACTGCCTCCAGAACATATCTCTTTCAGGAATAAAAATGGCACACAATGTCAAACACATCAACCATGCACAATTCGTCGATGACACTTTATTACTAGGCGGAGCCAACAACACTTCTGCAAGGAGATTCAAAACAGAGCTAGAAAAATATAATGAAGCTTTAGGCAGCGAAATAAGTCTTCATAAAAGTAATATCTACGGCTAGAATTGCACGATTAGAGAAATCGATGACATTTCCAGAATTCTCAGAATGGAAGGCACTACCACCTGGGACTCAATCAAGTATCTGGGCGTCCCTGTTTTCAAATCTACCCCCAAAGTAAAACATGGGTTGCCTCTCCTAGACAAGATGAAGCTCAAAATACAGTCTTGGGGAGCAAATTGGCTTAATTTGGTAGGGAAAGTAGTCCTGATGAAGTCTGTCCTAACCAGCCTTCCTCTTTACCAGAACTCAATCCTTCTAGCCCCTAAAACGATAATGCTCAAAATCGATGGGATGATGCATTGTTTCCTTTGGGAGTGTTATCACTGAAATTTTGTCTGCACATGGCGACAAGAACTCCACATCATCAAAACAACAATGAAGTCATTCATGGCACTGAATTAAGTTCACARCATTCCAGAAGAGTCAAAAACTATACAAAGTAACCAAAAATTGAAGGGCGCTTTACAGCAGTAGGGTGCGCGCGCGTATGCGCGGGACAAAAACGTATTGCGCGCGCACGAGCGTGCCCGACGTGCGAATGTCCACATAAAAAGCCGCACATCTGCTAATACGGTGCATTAATTGCTTAAGTCGGCCTCCCAACTGCCTATGGACCGGCCCCCGAGATGATTTGACCCTCAGATCAGGGTCGACTCTGCAAATTCGGCGAATTAATGACTTAAGTGAACCCTAAACAGGTCCGTGTTTACACCGGAAGTTGGTTACGTGACCGCCTGGAAAATGTTATAAATAGTCGTGAAGACCCACTGTTTCAGTAGAGAATTCCAAGCAAAGTTACGCTGTCCAGATTCAGAGCTCAGTCTTTGACAAGCCATCCATCAGCGGCCTAACTCAGAGTTCTTTCACTATTCATTTCAGCTCTACTCGTTTTGTAAGGAAAGCATAATCTTGAGGGCCCCGAAGGACCTTCCGCTGGAGGGAGGGGGAACCCCTATCTCTATCTTCAGCGTGTACTCTGGTTTCGCTAATAGATCAAGCCTGGAACCATTGACGACTCCCTTGTCTCATGTTTGATATTTTTGTTTGTTTTAGAATTGTTATTTGCTTTCAGCTGTTAGTTAGATTGTATTCCGTTTTGTTTTCTGCTTTCTGTTAACACCCTTGCTGCCACAGATGTTCTGCCTTGGTGAACCCAACAGGGCATGCAGAGCGGTCTCCATTTTGCTCACCTGGTGACAGATTGACCGCGAACAGATTGGCGACTCCACTGGGGAGTCCAAAGGTATAAAATCCTCTCTCAATCGGGTTCAATTCGCTTTCCTTTTTGTTTTTTATTAACCTGTAGGCCTCCGCCGACGTACGAGACAGTCGATTCACAGGAGAATCGAGGGAAATTTGTCCGGAATTTCTTTTTTCAGTCATGAGCACAAGCGCGCGGGTTTCCCACCACACAGACGCGCGCATGCGCTCTGGTTTCTATTATAACGCGCGCGCATGCGCTGAAGCGCCTCTGTTCATACTAACAGTCGCGCATTTGAACCAAATTTTTCATTGTAAGGTTTTGGATGTGGGGAAAATCATTTTTCCTGCTTAAGATGATAATGTGTATGCTCTGAATACTGCACCACTTAGCCCCTCAACTTATAAAGGGGATAATCTAGCAAACATAGGCACTTAGGAGGATAAAATTCATTGTCCCTTATTTTGCTTTTTGCCACGTGGATGGCTTGCTTTGGTTTATAAATCTAAGTTGAAACATCAATTTTAAATCACATCTAAACTCACATTTCGGGACTAGAAGTCGAAAGTAACAATCTGAAGTATGCTCTTCTCTTGGGCCATTGTGCGATCTTGAGAATCAGAAAAGGATTGAGAAATC
>JZKD02S2156266.1:24762-43543 GCA_000966675.3 Picea glauca
CCCGGCCGCCTATGGACCGGCCCCCGAGATGATTTGACCCTCAGATCAGGGTCGGCTCTGCAAATTCGACGAATTAATGACTTAAGTGAACCCTAAACAGGTCCGTGTTTACACCAGAAGTTGGTTACGTGACCGCCTGGAAAATGTTATAAATAGTCGTGAAGACCCACTATTTCAGCAGAGAATTCCAAGCAAAGTTACGCTGTCCAGATTCAGAGCTCAGTCTTTGACAAGCCATCCATCAGCGGCCTAACTCAAAGTTCTTTCACTATTCATTTCAGCTCTACTCGTTTTGTAAGGAAATCATAATCTTGAGGGCCCCGAAGGACCTTCCGCTGGAGGGAGGGGGAACCCCTATCTCTGTCTTCAGCGTGTACTCTGGTTTCGCTAATAGATCAAGCCTGGAACCATTGACGACAACCTTGTCTCATGTTTGATATTTCTGTTTGTTTTAGAATTGTTATTTTCTTTCAGCTGTTAGTTAGATTGTATTCCGTTTTGTTTTCTGCTTTCTGTTAACACCCTTGCTGCCACATATGTTCTGCCTTGGTGAACCCAACAGGGCATGCAGAGCAGTCTCCATTTTGCTCACCTGGTGACAGATTGACCGCGAATGGGAGGGAGGCAGGAACAATGAAAGGAAACTCCATCATGTCAGCTGGGATAAGATAAAAAATCCTCTCCTCGAAGGTGGTCTGCAAATTCGAGATGTGGCCACCCAAAACCTAGCAATGGGGGCCAAAATTTTGTGGTTGTTAGTCTCGGGTAAAAAAACTTGGAGTAAGAGAACACTTTACAAAAAATAATTCTTGGGAAAAAGAGATAGATGCCTGGATCGACCCCCAAAAGTCTCGAAAGGTTCCCCGATCTTCTCCCTCTGCTTAAGAACACTCGATCACCTAAAAGCAAAACTCACCTGGATTCCTGGCAATGGAAAGAATATTAGGACCTGGGAGGACTCTATCCTTAGCTCCATGCCTCTAAACCAAATGGAAGGAATCGATAATATAAAAAATTGGCTACAAAACAATAACTACAGAAGAATTTGGGACATTTCAGAATGGAGAGAAGGTGAGAACTCTCCTTGGAAAAAGTGGTCCCTAGGAGACTACCCAGTGAATCTGGAGGTGGAAGTCAAGACCCTCCTGGAAGCACTCCAAGGAAAGTCACCTTGCAAGGCCAATTTAAAAGACAAACGAGGATGGGGGAATTCTACGGGGAATTATATGGCAACAGCTGGTTACAAGGTGATTCAAGCAATACCCTATGTGCCCCCAGATCCAACCCCTTGGAAAACAATCTAGCATTATCCCTCTATACCCAAAATTGACATGTTCAATTGGACCTTGATCCACAAAAGCACCCTGACCAGTGAAACATTAAAGAACAAAGGTTGGGAAGGTCCATCCCGATGCCCGTTGTGTCTAAAGGCCGAAGCAACTGAAGATCACATCTTCATTGAATGTGGGTACACAAGAGAGGTTTGGTCTCACTTCATCAAGCTCGTAAGAATTCAACTTCCCTCTTCATTGACCAAGCTGATAAGAAAGTGGAAGGTTCTGGCCCAGGTTCCACTAAGGAAAAAGAATCTCCTTAAAACCTCTTGGATGTGGATCCCCAAGTTCCTTTTATGGAAAGTTTGTCTTGAAAGGAATAGTAGAATTTTTCGTGAGGAAAGCAGAACTCCGCCTCAGATCGCTCTAAAAATAAAAGTCATGATGGGGGAAGCCCTGAACATCAAACATAATATCAAGAATTCTGAACCTCTAAACCAGGAGGAAGACAAATGGCTTAAAGAATTTATCCCTACCCATCTAAGCAGAGAGACCCTCATAAGCCCCCAAAAAGAAATATGGGAAATCAGAATGGATGAGCAAGAATTTATTAAATGGCGATCTTCCCTGGAAGAACACTGTCTCTTCTTTGATGAGGCCTCGAAAGGAAATCCTGGCATTGCAGGAAGGGGGGGTGTATTAATAGATCCGTTGGGAAAGATAGACCTAACCTTCACCTGGGGACTCGGAACGGACACCAACAACCAAGATGAAATCCTAGCCCTGTGGCAGGGCCTAAATTTGGCAATTGAACGGAACATTCAAAATCTAGTAATCTTCAGAGAGTCCAGGATCATAATTTAGGCCATTGCGTCAAAAAATAAACCAAATAATCTTAAGCTATCCCAAGTCTATACGAAGATTATCCTCCTGCTATCCAATTTCAGATCAACTAAAATCTACCATATCCTAAGAGATCTAAACAATCTCGCAGACATCGAGACCAACAAGGGAACACTCTTGAGCAAGGGTACTGTTAGAGACATTTCTTGTCCTAGGCACAAGGGACCCAGGTCTGCAGGATGAACGGGAAACACCCAAGCGCAACAGCGGAAGGATCTCTTCTCCGGTTACGAGTCAAGCGAGCGGGCAAGGTTTTGCTGTCGGCAGCCGAGATCTATCCACGTAGCAGATCAACGGTCATCAGGATATCAGGGCTGCCAAGTTACCTGATATATAGTGTAAGAGAAAGCGCCTATATTTTAAAGCTAAGTCTAGGTCGTCTGATCCATTGACGTGTGGCGCAAGATCTGGTCACATTGGCATATCGGCATTCGGGAGTTTGAGGGGTAAAAGTCCCTCGTCATTTCACATCTCGAAACCCCGAACCCCGAAATGTCGAGAAGCACCCTTCAAAGCCCGGACCCACTGCAGCGTCGGGTGAATTTGGGACCGTCTATTTTCAAGGACGCGTGGCGCCCATTTGAGCTCTCTCGGCAGTTCGCTCATCATGATTTTGAAGAGGAAAGGTCATGTTCCTTTCTCACCCTCGATCCCCAAAGTGCCGACAGTGCTTTGAAATTAAACTCAGGATCACAGCCCATGGTCATCAGGGAGGAAAGGAGTTGTGCGTAAAGGGGCCAAAGGTGTCGGGTTTGATTGTCGAAGGGATCATCGTGGTCTCCAGGCGCCAACTAGTGAGACCTCGATCCTGTTTTTCACTCGGAATAAATGAATATGTGATCGAGTGGTTGAGACCTCCTGTCGTTCATTAAGTTTGGGGTATGGAGGGCCTGGCGAGCAGTCCGCTCGAGAGTGTCCTGTGTACCCAATTTTTACAGAGAGGCCATGCTGAACCCTCGACCGGACGGAGAAGGTTTGCGCATGCTAGCCCAGTTATTAATGACCCAGCTACTCCTCTTGCAGGGGCCATACACAGATGAGGTGGGGTCCAACAATGATTACTCGTCCCATTTTTGGCTGAAGGGACACGAAGCCTGGAAGGACTGAATAGGTCGCCGCTAGGCGAATTTTCTGAGTATATAAACTCAGTAATTGTATTTTGTAGGGGGGGATGGTTGAGCAAGACTCCCAGTTGTAAAAACTTTAATGAAGAATTGTGTTCTGGTTATTTTCTGGACTCTTGAGACTTCTTGCCTGATGAATGTCGGTTTATTTCATATCTCTGTGTATACTATATTAGAGCAACTCGGAATTGGAGGATCCAGTTGAGTTGTGACTGTTATAGGATGATGTATGTTGGATCACTGTAATAGTTGTGTTGTTCTAAACAGTCTCTGTGAATTTCTCAGCACTGAATGACTTGGAATTGGAGGATCCAGTCAAGTCTTCCCTTCAATTACTTGAAGCCCTGAACCAAACGGATCTTGTTTTCAGAGTTTTTCCTCTACGAGCTATCGAAAGGCCTGTTTCCTGAGATAGTTTGTCCATTCTTATCCCAAGTCTTCCACCTGCCCATATTTAAATCAATTTCCTGACTGAAGTTGGGTCAAGACCTCCTTTGTTCCTTGTTATCAGAAACAGTTCTTATTTTGAAGCGATACCTGTTCGAGTCTCTACCCATTTGATCACCCACCTATCAAACTGTGACATATTAGGACTTGGGAGGACTCTATCCTCAGCTCCATGCCTCTGAACCAAATGGAAGGAATCGAGAATATAAAAAATTGGCTACAAAACAATAACTATAGAACAATTTGGGACATTTTGGAATGGGGAGAAGGTGAGAACTCTCCCTGGAAAAAGTGGTCCCTAGAAGACTACCTAGTGAATCTGGAGGTGGAAGTCAAGACCCTCCTAGAAGCACTCCAAGGAAAGTCACCTTGCAAGGCCAATTTAAAAGAAAAACGAGGATGGGGGAATTCTACGGGGAATTATACGGCAGCAGCTGGTTACATGGTGATTCAAGCAATACCCTATGTGCCCCTAGATCCAACCCCTTGGAAAACAATCTAGCATTATCCCTATATACCCAAAATTGACATGTTCAATTGGACCTTGATCCACAAAAGTACCCTGACCAGTGAAACATTAAAGAAGAAAGGCTGGGAAGGTCCATTCCGATGCTCGTTGTGTCTGAAGGTCGAAGAAACTACAGATCAGATCTTCATTGAATGTGGATACACAAGAGAGGTTTGGTCTCACTTCATCAACCTCGTAAGAATTCAACTTCCCTCTTCATTGATCGAGCTGATAAGAAAGTGGAAGGTTCTGGCCCAGGTTCCACTGAGGAAAAAGAATCTCCTTAAAACCTGTTGGATGTGGCTCCCCACATTCCTTTTCTGGAAAATTTGGCTTGAAAGGAATAGAAGAATTTTTCAGGAGGAAAGCAGAACTTCGCCTTAGATCGCTCTAAAAATAAAAGTCATGATGGGGGAAGCCCTGAACATCAAACAAAATCTCAAGAATTATGAACCTCTAAACCAGGAGGAAGACAAATGGCTTAAAGAATTTATCCCTACCCATCTAAGCAGAGAGACCCTCGCAAGCCCCCAAAAAGAAAGATGGGAAATCAGAATGGATGAGCAAAAATTTATTAAATGGCAATCTTCCCTGGAAGAACACTATATCTTCTTTGACGGGGCCTCGAAAGGAAATATCGGCATTGCAGGAGGGGGGGGGTGTATTAATAGATCCGTTGGGAAAGATAGACCTAACCTTCGCCTGGGGACTCGGAACGGACACCAACAACCAAGCTGAAATCCTAGCCCTGTGGTAGGACCTAAATTTGGCAAGTGAACGGAATGTTCAAAATCTAGTAGTCTTCAGAGACTCCAGGATCATAATTCAGGACATTGCGTCAAAAAAGAAACCAAAGAATCTTAAGATAGCCCAAGTCTATACGAATATTATCCTCCTGCTATCCAATTTCAGATCAACTAAAATCTACCATATCCTAAGAGATCTAAACAATCTCGCAGACGTCGAGGCCAACAAGGGAACACTCTTGAGCAAGGGTACGATCCAAGTAAATCGAGAAGATAGGAACACCTCAATCCTGTAACCCCCAGTCAGACTCAATGCCCATGATCGCTCAGGTGCCAAATCTCCCCCCCTCAGAAGAGAATCCGAAGTACTGCTCAGAAAATCATGCCCCCACTCATCTCGAACATCTCCCCTCCACTTGCAGGCAAAATCAAACCGGGCCAAGAAATAAAGTACAGAGTAGGCATGGGGCCACCCCCATGGCCCATGTGACACTCCAGACTAGACATGTTATAAATCTAAGCAGCCTGGGCAGCATAACCCCAATCCTCCCCCCCTTAGTGTGGCTTTCTCATTCCGTCGATTTCGTAGTACAAGAGAAGGGAAAGGCAATGGCTTCATCCTCCAATCCAGAGCCCTTGATGGAAGAAAGGATCTCTGAGTTGTAGACCGAGCTCGACAGGATAAAGGCTTAGGCCAAGGAGCAAACCAATTTAATCCTCAGCATGGACACCGTAGGAGAAAACCGTTGGGAATCGCTGAATCAAGAACTCAGATCGATCAGAGAAGATGTGGCCAATGATGTCGAAGTTAACTTCAAGGGTATGGCAAAGGTTGTAGGATGTCTGCAACACAAAATTAGCAAGTTTGAAGAGTATGTTGAGGAGCTCTCCAAAGGCTAGCCCAAAGAATCAAAGCCCCAGGATAGTTTAGACGAAGACTAGACCACCCAGTTTTTATGTTTCAGTCTGCTTCCTTTTTGTTTTAGGCAGCTAAGCCAAGTTCTCTAGATTCCCTAGGGGACTCCACCTATCCTCTAGAATTTTTTATCAAGGACTTGAGGAATTTGAATGAACAAGAAACCCCATCCACTATTCATCTCTGGACTGTAAAGCACCCGGTAGCTTATTTGTCGGACCTAAATCTATAAAAATCTATTAACCGTTTCTATAAAAAAAAAACTATGAGAAGCCTGCACAGGGAAGTGAAGAGCTATAGAGCAGATATTGAAAGGATCATGAAGGCTCAAGAAGAGATACTTAAGAATATAAATATGTTGCACAAGCAATTTTACAAGGACTCTGGCAACAAACATGAAGCTAGTGCAAGACAAGTGTTAGCATCCAAATCCCATAGCAAAAAGGATGATCATGGAAATGATAGGAAATCAAGAAAAATAACCAGGCGTCATCATTCTCCAAGGAAATCCACTAGAAGAACTTGTACAATTTTAGGACCGGGAAGCATCTCAAGTGTGTCTCTTTTTCAGAGGAAAAGGAGAAAGCATGAGGCATACATATTTCAAGGTGAACTTAGGAAAATCAAGCCACCAACTTTCAATGGTGAACATAAGAAAAGAGAAGAGGTCGAGGCCTAGCTGTTGGAAATGAATAAACATTTCTAACTACATGACTACCCCTCAAGGGTAGAATCTATACTTGCAACCTACCACTTGCAAGGAAAGGTGGCAATGTGGTGGAATCAACTTAAGCAAGCCAAGCACCTTGATTAGAAGAGGATCTCATGGAGGCAATTCAAAGGATATTTCCAAGAGAAATATTTGTCTGAGCATTATTGTGAAAGAAAGATGAAATATTTCTTTGAATTAAAGTTGGGAAGCATGAAAATGGATGAATATGAGAAGAGGTTCTTTGAGTTGTTGAAGTATATTGACTTCATAAAGGACGAGAAGGTCAAAATCTAAAGGTTTATGAGTGGGTTACCCTCCTTCTACAATGATAAGATACAATATGATAACCCTAAGACTTTGGAGGAAGCCATAAGGAGAGAAAGGCATCTTTATTAGCAGATCAGAGGAAAGCCATTTTTCCAAAAATCTTGGAATGACAAGATGAAGGGGGGAAATGATCTAAGGAAGAAATCTTTTAAGCCACTCTTTTTCAAGAATAACTCCCAAGCAAATCAGCAAGGTCAGTCAACCCAAAATGAGCACAATACTGCAGATTCATTTGGGAAAAGGCCAAGGCAACAGCTTATAAAATGTTGGGGATGTGAGGGAAATCACTTATATAGGGACTGAACTCACGGAGGTGAAAGAATGAGTATTTTCCAGAACATTCGGGAGGATGAAACAGTGGAGGGGCAGGAAACATGTCAAGGATTTGTGCAGCTTTGGACAAAAAGCAAGCAAATTAGCAATCCCTCGTGATTGAAGTGGAAGGTAAGATTGATAACCAACCCATAGCAATTTTAATTGATTCTGGAGCTAGTCATAATTACATAAACTCTAACATTGTTGAAAGATTTCACTTGCAAAGGAGTAAGCATAAGAAATCTTGGTTAGTTCAGTTAGCTACAGGAGCTAAGAGGAAAATCAATGATTTGGTTAAAGATTGTCTAATAGACATGAATGGACTTAGCACATGATATAATATAATAGTCTACTCTAATTCGGAAGAGGAACATGAGCCACATTTAAGAATGGTGCTAAAATTTTTAAGAGAGCATGAATTGTATGCTAAGCTAATGTTGAGCAAAATTTGGTCATCTTTATTTTCCTGCTCATGGATTAATAAAAAAAAAATTGATATTGGAAGATGACAATTTTTTAACTATTATATGTTCATTGCATAGCCCTCGGTATCATCTTCGCCATTCATTTCGCGGAATCAAAATCTGAGTCTCCATGACCAAGATACACATACTTCTGTCCATAAGTCCAATGGAAGTATTACAAGAAGAAATATGAAAAATGTTCTAAGTGACATGTTCTCTCCTCTCCTTTCCCTTCACCTCTACTCATTCTCTCATTTTATACTTAGTCATTTTTTCCATTGTCTCGTTACTTTCATATTCCCCTTACCATTTTCCACACTTAACCATTTTTCCTTATTCCTTTCCACGTTCACATTCATTTCCTTTTTCCTTTATTTTTCCATTTTCATTATCCCATTTTTTCATTTGTTTCCTTTTCCTTTTTTTTCTTTTCCCAAATTTCAGGTAATTCTTTTTATTTCGCATATATTTCTGTTGATTTTTTTATATTTTTTTATATTTTTCATATTTCTTTCCATATTTCACGTGATCCATTATATACTTTCCTAACTTAGTCTCATTTACTATGGCTTACCATTGGTTGGTTGATTTGGTGATATTTCTTAAGAGTATGTTTTATCTACACTACCCTCACAGTGCACTTTGAATTCCACCGCCTTCATAATGCACACAACTCTTTTTACTACTCTTTACTATGTAACTCCTCCAACAGTTAGACAAATATATATCAATTATCATAGGTTAACAAGTTCGCAAGTCTCCTCTCCACTTCACCTACACTTATTGGTGAAGTATTTGGTCACCAATGGGAATCATCGATCACCGATGGCCAATGGTCGGGGGTTGGCCAATTCAACAAGTTGGTCATTTTTCCAAAAGAAATCTCCAATGGCCAATGATCAGGTGTCAATAGAGTTAGGAAAATTTTGATATATCAACGACTGCTATCATTTTGAACGAGAAATCGACGACCCAGATTCATCCGATTTTTGGTGAAAAATTATAAGTGTTGTAGTTGGCCAAGATATTTCGTCGATGGTCGATGGTCGAGTGAGAATTGATTCGGATAACTGTTTCGATCAAGTAATAGAAAGCGTCAATGGTCGATGGTCAGTGATCGGGAGTTGGTCAATTCGACGAGGTGTTCGGGTCGTCCAACAGAAATGGATGATGGTTGATAAAGGAAAGAGGGTGATGACATGTCATGCCACATCAACATCCATGTGTCATACCACATCATCCAAGTTGACACCTCAAGATGATGTGTCATGCCACATTGGCATCCACATGTTATGTCACATTAGAAGTTGCCACATCAACCAATAGAAATGGTCGATGACTGACAGTTAGGTCAGCCGAAATGGATAAGTGTTTCCTCAGTCATTGGGGGTCTCCAACGGTCGATGGCCAACGGTTGGGTCGATCGATTTAAAAAGGTATTGCAATTTTTTTCCAAGAGAAATGACTAATGGTCAATGGTCGATGATCAGGCATCGAGGAGATTCACGGAGAACTTCGGTTTGGCAGTGAGAATCATCGATCGACCGATCGTCGATGGAGCTTGGATCAACAATCCAAATTGTTTTGGGTTGTCAATCAACAGTGGAAATTGATTTGTGGGATTTTGGAAAGAATTAGCAGATCAATGGATTAGATCTCACCCAATTTGAGATTGATGACTTAGATTTAAAATATTGTTACAATAGTAAAACAATGGATTTTATATGAAATTTTCTAAATTTTTCATATTTTTGAAGGTCGTTAACTTGCGAGGCGATTTTGAGACCCTAAACRACATTTTTATACAATCAAAATGCATGAGRACAAAGTGTACMAAAGTGCACTMTGTCTCTGCAACTAAAATAAAAGAACTTGAAGTGAGCTATCTAATGAGCAATCTCGAGCACAAAACAAAGCTCGTATGTGAAAGTTACARCTAAAACATTAAGGTCAAATGTTTGGCACTGATTTATTTCCAGAGGTAATAACTCCTTGCAYAGAAGTTYGTTTGGGGCACAAGAGCAKTCTRTGGAAACATTATGATCCATAGAAGATRGTMATGGATCCATATTTAGGATRTGRGTATGTAAAAATGTGTGGGAAGAGAAAKAAGACACTTGTAGCATACAGGGATAAATTGGGAAAAATAGTCAAAACRWCTCCGGACCATAATTTTCAACTTGGAGCTTAGATTTGAGAAAATGAATAGTCACTAGAAATTTCTTGAGGAGGAGAAGATATCTATCCACCCATAATTTTTATTTGGGCATTAAAATTTCTTTGAAAGTGATAAAAGATATTTTTGTAACAGTAAAAGAGTAGAAATTGCAACTTGTAAATGTTGTAACTTTTCACTCATAACTCATAACGAGGCATGAATACARCCTTTTGAAATTTGTTTCAGAGTGGAATGCATCTAAGGAGTCAAATTTTGAATTGGTCCATTGTGTTCTTCATAARTTGATGAAAAGAATGACATGTGTTCTAAGTGATGAAATGTTTTATGTTATGAATGTTCTAACAGTAATTATTACATGCAAATTTCTTGTAGAATTAGAGGTACAGGAAAGAAAATGTGGTTCTTATATAAATATTGGAGTTATGGAATATGATAAGGGATCTTACATCCATGAGGAGAATATATATGCATGTTAGCATGGGAAATGTTGAGACAAAGACAAATGGAATAAGAGATACGTTGGATCCTATAACTATGAGAAGCCTGCACAGTCACTTGGAGAGAAACTGTAAGACAAATTAAAACATGTGTGTCAACAATGAAACAAGTCATGTCAACATGATAAGATAATCAACGTAAAATAAGCGGAAGGAAGTGGAGAGGAGCAGGTCGACCGCGGCTAGGGTTTAGACACCTTTGTTACAGTCAAGCTTCTCCATGAGTGCACCCGGGGGCGGGGAGTCGGCTCCCCGCCCCCCCTCCCTTCTCTGTTGATGAGGCTTTCAGGAAACTCATCAACAACCTAGGTAAGAAATCCTCCTCGCTTGAAGTCCCAAATTTCATCAAAAAAATCGACACAATCCAAACAACCCATCAAAATAGCCATTGCTTTAGCAGAAAGAGGGTTAGTTGGCCAGTTTATGGGCTTATGGCCATCGAAAAAAACTACAGATGACTGGATCCAGAGGAACTAGAGGACCTAATTACAACATAGCGTCACCTGCTACCCGGTGCGAAGGGGCTTCTTCATATTTGAATTCATTTCGAAAGAAGACTGAGACCTGATCTTCAGAGGCGTACCTTACTTCATG
This sequence comes from Picea glauca, assembly GCA_000966675.3. Lineage (NCBI taxonomy): Eukaryota > Viridiplantae > Streptophyta > Pinopsida > Pinales > Pinaceae > Picea > Picea glauca. The sequence goes on from JZKD02S2156266.1 coordinate 35,769, forward strand.
GGAACCCAAGGACTGTATCTTAATAGATGGACGCCTGACTTTGATTCTTCTGTAGATGCCCCAAAAGAGGTCTCGGTCTAGGTAAGACTAGCAAATATACATGTTCACTGCTCAAGCTACCAATCCTTGCAAAAGATCGGGAATGGACTAGGGAAGTTCATAGATAAAGCGAAAAATAAAGCCCAGTATACCTATCCAGAATCTATGTAGAGGTCGACCTCGAAGCAGGGCTCCCAGAAGCTGTAAATCTCACCGTAGGATCATGGCAACACTATCAAAATATTGACTACAAACAATTTCCATTCAAGTGTAGGAACTGCCACGAACATGGCCACTTCCATAGGAACTGCCCCAAAATATAGCCTATTGCAAAAGAAGATGCGGAGGGATGGCAGAAGCTAAATAAAGGCAAGGGAGCAAAGCCGAAAGAGAAAAAATCACAAGAACCAGAGAAGCAAAACCCTACAAGCTCAGAAGCCAAGGAAGGCCCAACAAAAGATACCGAAGAAGCAGAAACTCGAGAACAAGTCCCAAAGGCCACCGTGACACATGAACCGCAACCTAAACCCCTGAACACAGAAGATCTATTGAAAGCACAAGACGATCACATCAGCCTATGTACTGAATCTGAAGGAGAGTTGGATGGCAATGCTTCAGATACAAATAGCTCCCATGGAACCCCAGAGAGGCCCTCCAGAGGAAGGAAACCTGAGAAAAAGAAAAGAGAAGAGAAATCCTACCAAGATGTAGTGCAAGGTTCACAACACACCATTCCATAAATGATAAGTACCAGATCTACAAGGAAACAAGGAAGGGCCCCGAAAGGAGCCACCCCCCCCCAAAATGTTAAATAATGCAATGCGTCTCTTGGAACTGTAGAGGGCTCGGAAGCCAAATAAAAGAAGAAGCCTTGAGAGATCTTGTTCACATGACAAATCCTGAAGTACTACTAATCCAGGAGACTAAACTGGAGAAAATCTCCCTCCTCCACGCCAGTAATTCGTTTTGGAAAAAAGGATCAGGGAAAGTTGTAAGTGCTAGAGGTGCCTCTGGAGGAATAGGCACCTTCTGGGACAACTCAAAAATGGAGTTGATTGAAGAATAATGAAACACACACTAGATCTTCACCAAACTTCTCCATAAATACTCGGGCCACCGGGTAAGTCTGTTTAAGCTCTACGTCCTTATTTTACTATCAGAAAAGAAGGCCTGCTGGGACTCGCTAAAATTCTTCCTTAGTAGGCATGCTACTGAAAATATAGTGATCGTCGGCGACCTCAATGTAACCCTCTCTGCTTCGGAAAAAAAAGGAGGCTCACCAGTCTGCAACCCAACAAGAGAATGGGTGGAAGACTGTATGCTTGACTGGGATTTGGAGGATGTCAAGCCTTCCCAGGGAAAATACACTTGGTCCAAGAAGCGTTTAGGCCCAGGATACATTGCAACCCGTCTAGACAAATTCCTTGTTCAAACCTCTTTTCTGACCCATGGCCTCTTGGCCAGCTCGAAAATCCTTTCGAACTATACCTCGGACCATAAACCTATTCTGCTTACTCTTGAACCTAGAGAAAACTTGGGGCCTATCCCCTTCCAATTCAACCCCCTTTGGACAAACCAAGAAGGATTCCAGAAGGTCGTCTTTGAGTCCTGGAAAAGAAAGACAACTGGCTCCCCCTTCTTCGTTTGGGAAGAAAAACTATGAGTACTCAAAAAGGAACTCAAAGCCTGGGAAAAAAACCTTCAAACCCCAACCTCTGAGAAGCTATAAATTCAAAAATCCTTGGATCATATTCAACACGACCTAGAAGACTCCCCACCGAACCAAGACTCTGTTACCCAAGAGGTCGTCCTTCAGAAATCCCTCCATCAAGCTTACAGAACAGAAGAAGACTATTGGAGGGTGAAATCAAGAAGCCTCTCGCTCCAAGAAGGGGATAAAAATACCACCTTATTCCATAAGAAAGCGGAGGCATAGAAGAACTTCAATACAGTCACTGAAATAATTTCCCAGGACCAAGTCATCAAAGATTTTGAGGAAATTAAGAAATCCACTTACTCCTTTTTCAAAGATCTGTTCACTTCCTCGAAAGTAGCCCCCTTAGATCCGATGAGATACCCTCTCTCTTCAGTGCCGGAGATGGTGGGGAACGCTGAGAACCAAAAGCTGTCAGCCCCAATAAGCATGCAAGAGATAAGATCAACCTTACAATAAATGGAGCCAGACAAAGCCCCTGGTCTGGATGGGTTCACAGCCCGTTTCTACAACTCCTGCTGGCCTATTATTAAGAAAGACCTCCTAGGAATGGTAAAGAAATCGCAGAAATGTACCAAGCTGGGAAGAAGCACCAACTCTTCCTTCCTAGCTTTAATCCCCAATGAAAACGGAGCCAACTCCTTCAGCAGATTCCGCCCCATCTTCTTGTGCAACACAGCTTATAAGCTCATCACCAAAATTATAGCTAATAGGCTCAAGAATATGCTCCCAAGAATTATATTGGAAAATCAGGAGGCTTCATAAAAGGAAGGCAAATTATGGATAATATCATTCTGGTCCAAGAGGCCATCCACTCCAGCTTCCAGAGAAAAGAGAAATGTATGATAGTTAAACTTGATCTCGCTAATGCTTTTGATAAAGTGCAGCTTGACTTTCTTTTTGTTGGGATGCACAAACTAGGGTTTGAAAAAATATTCATAAATTGGGTCGAGGCGTGCATCTCCGGCCCCTAGATTACTCCTCTAGTAAATGGTCGGCCCTCAGACTTTTTCCAAGCCACAAGGAGCTTAAGACAAGGATTCCCCCTGTCTCCTCTTCTCTACGCCATCCAAGCCTCTATTCTCAACTTCCAATTAGACAACTGCCTCCAAAACATATCTCTTCCAGGAATAAAAATGGCACACAATGTCAAACACATCAACCGTGCACAGTTCGCCAATGACACTTTATTACTAGGCAGAGCCAACAACACTTCTGCAAGGAGATTCAAAACAGAGCTAGAAAAGTATAATGAAGCTTTAGGCAGTGAAATAAGTCTTCATAAAAGTAATATCTACGACTAGAATTGCACGATTAGAGAAATCAATGACATTTCCAGAATTTTCAGAAGGGAAGGCACTACCACCTGGGACTCAATCAAGTATCTGGGCATCCCTCTTTTCAAATCTACCCCCAAAGTAAAACATCGGTTGCCTCTCCTAGACAATATGAAGCTCAGAATACAGTCTTGGGGAGCAAATTAGCTTAATTTGGCAGGGAAGTAGTCCTGATGAAGTCAATCCTTCTAGCCCCTAAAACGATAATGCTCAAAATCGATGGGATGATGCATTGTTTCCTCTGGGAGGGAGGCAGGAACAATGAAAGGAAACTCCATCATGTCAGCTGGGACAAGTTCAAAAAGCCTCTCCTCGAAGGTGGTCTACAAATTTGAGATGTGGCCACCCAAAACCTAGCAATGGGGGCCAAACTTTTGTGGCTATTAGTCTTAGGTAAAAACACTCTGAGTAAGAGAACACTTTGCAAAAAATACTTCTTGGGAAAAAGAGATAGATGCCTAGATCGACCCCCAAAAGTCTCGAAAGGTTCTCTGATCGTTTCTCTCTTCTTAAGAGTGCTCGATCACCTAAAAGCAAAACTCACCTCGATTCCTAGCAATGGAAAGAATATTAGGACCTGGGAGGACTCTATCCTCAGCTCCATGCCTTTGAACCAAATGGAAGGAATTGAGAATATAAAAAATTGGCTGCAAAATAATAACTACACAACAATTTGGGACATTTCGGAATGGGCAGAAGGTGAGAACTCTCCCTAGAAAAAGTGGTCCCTAGGAGACTACCCAGTGAATCTGGAGGTGGAAGTCAAGACCCTCCTGGAAGAACTCCAAGGAAAGTCACCTTGCAAGGCCAATTTAAAAGACAAACGAGGATGGGGGAATTCTACGGGGAATTATACGGCAACAGCTGGTTACAAGGTGATTCAAGCAATACCCTATGTGCCCCCAGATCCAACCCCTCATAAAATAATCTAGCATTATCCCTCTATACCCAAAATTGACATGTTCAATTGGACCTTGATCCACAAAAGCGCTCTGACCAATGAAACATTAAAGAAGAAAGGATGGGAAGGTCCATCCCGATTCCCATTGTGTCTGAAGGCCGAAGAAACTGCAGATCACATCTTCATTGAATGTGGGTACACAAGAGAGGTTTTGTCTCACTTCATCAACCTCATAAGAATTCAACTTCCCTCTTCATTGACCAAGCTGATAAGAAAGTGGAAGGTTCTGGCCCAGGTTCCACTGAGGAAAAAGAATCTCCTTAAAACCTGTTGGATGTGGCTCCCAAAGTTCCTTTTCTGGAAAGTTTGGCTTGAAAGGAATAGCAGAATTTTTCGTGAGGAAAGCAGAACTCCGCCTCAGATTGCTCTAAAAATAAAAGTCATGATGGGGGAAGCCCTGAAAATCAAACAGAATCTCAAGAATTCTAAACCTCTAAACCAGGAGGAAGACAAATGGCTTAAAGAATTTATCCCTACCCATCTAAGAAGAGAGACCCTCGCAAGCCCCCAAAAAGAAAGATGTGAATCATAATGGATGAACAAGAATTTATTAAATGGTGATCTTCCCTGGAAGAACACTGTCTCTTCTTTGATGGGGCCTCGAAAGGAAATCATGGAATTGCAGGAGGGGGGGGTTTATTAATAGTTCTGTTGGGCAAGATAGACCTAACCTTCGCCTGGGGACTCAGAACGGACACCAACAACCAAGCTGAAATCATAGCCCTGTGGCAGGGCCTAAATTTGGCAATTGAACAGAACGTTCAAAATCTAGTAATCTTCGGAGACTCCAGGATCATAATTCAGGCCATTGCGTCAAAAAAGAAACCAAAGAATATTAAGCTAGCCCAAGTCTATATGAAGATTATCCTCGTGCTATCCAATTTCAGATCAACTAAAATCTACCATATCCTAAGAGATCTAAACAATATCGCAGACGTCGAGGCCAACAAGGGAACACTCTTGAGCAAGGGTACGATCCAAGTAAATGGAGAAGATAGGAACACCTCAATCCTATGACCCCCAGTCATACTCAATTCCCATGATCACTCAGGTACCAAATCTCCCCCCCTTAGAAGAGAATCTGAAGTACTGCTCAGAAAATCACGTCCCCACTCATCTCGAACATACCCCCTCTACTTGCAGGGAAAATCAAACCGGGCCAAGAAATGAAGTACATAGTAGGCATGGGGGCACCCCCATGGCCCATGTGACACTCCAGACTTGACTTTTTATAAATCTAAGCAGCCTGGGCAGCATAACCGCAATCCTCCCCCGCTCAATGTGGCTTTCTCATTCCATCGATTTCGTGGTACAAGAGAAGGGAAAGGCAATGGATTCCTCCTCCAATCCAAATCCCTTGATGGAAGAAATGATCTATGAGTTGCAGACCAATATCTACAGGATAAAGGTTTAGGCCAAGGAGAAAACCAATTTAATCCTCATCATGGACATCATAGGAGAAAATCGTTGGGAATTGTTGAATCAAGAACTCAAATCGATCAGAGAAGATGTGGCCATCGATGTCGAAGTTAACTTAAAGGGTATGGAAAAGGTTCTAGGACATCTGCAACATAGGATTAGCAAGCCTGAAAAGAATGTCGAGGAGCTCTCCAAATCCTAGCCCAAAGAATCAAATCCCCAGGATAGTTCAAACGAAGACTAGACCGCCCAATTTTTATGTTTCAGTCTGCTTCCATTTTGTTTTCGGCAGCTAAGCCAAGTTCTCTAGATTCCCTAGGGGACTCCACCTATACTATGGAATTTTGTGTCAAGGACTTGAGGCATTTGAATGAACAAGAAACCTCATCCTCTATTCATCTCTGGACTATAAAGCACCCGGTAGCTTATTTGCCTGACCTAAATCTATAAAAATCTATTAACCGTTTCTGTAAGAAAAAAACTATGAGAAGCCTGCACAGGGAAGTGAAGAGCTATAGAGCAGGTATTGAAAGGATCATGAAGGCTCAAGAAGAGATATTTAAGAATATAAATATGTTGCACAAGCAATTTTACAAGGACTCTGGCAACAAACATGAAGCTGGTGCAAGACAAGTGTTAGCATCCAGATCCCATGGAAAAAAGGATGATAATGGAAATGATAGGAAATCAAGAAAAATAACCAGGTGTCATCATTCTCCAAGGAAATCCACCAGAAGAACTTGTGCAATTTTAGGACCGGGAAGCATCTCAAGTTATTCTCTTTTTTAGAGGAAAAGGAGAAATCTTGAGGCATACATATTGCAAGGTGAACTTAGGAAAATCAAGCCAGCAACTTTCAATGGTGAACACAAGAAAAGAGAAGAGGTCAAGGCCTAGCTGTTGGAAATGAATAAACATTTCTAACTACATGACTACCCCTCAAGGGTAGAATCTATACTTGCAACCTACCACTTGCAAGGAAAGGCGACAATGTGGTGGAATCAACTCAAGCAAGCCAAGAACCTTGATGAGAAGAGGATCTCATGGAGGCAATTCAAAGGATATTTCCAAGAGAAATATATGTTTGAGCATTGTTGTGAAAGAAAGATGAAATATTTCTTTGAATTAAAGTTGGGAAGCATGAAAATGGATGAATATGAGAAGAGGTTCTTTGATTTTTTGAAGTATGTTGACTTCATAAAGTACGAGAAGGTCAAATCCAAAGGATTATGAGTGGGTTACCCTCCTTCTACAATGATAAGATACAATATGATAACCCTAAGACTTTGGAGGAAGCCATAAGGAGAGAAATGCATATTTATTAGCAGATTAGAGGAAAGCCATTTTTCCAAAAATCTTGGAATGACAAGATGAAGGGGGAAAATGATCTAAGGAAGAAATCTTTTAAGCCACTCTTTCTCAAGAATAACTCCCAAGAAAATCAGCAAGGTCAATCAACCCAAAATGAGCACAATACTGCAGATTCATTTCAGAAAAGGCCAAGGCAACAACTTATAAAATGTTGGGGATGTGAGGGAAATCACTTATATAGGGACTGACCTCACGGAGGTAAAAGAATGAGTATTTTCCACAACATTAGAGAGGATGAAATAGTGGAGGGGGAGGAAACATGTCAAGGATTTGTGCAACTTTGGACAACAAGCAAGCAAATTAACAATCCCTCATGATTGAAGTGGAAAGTAAGATTGATAACCAACCCATAGCAATTTTAATTGATTCTGGAGCTAGTCATAATTACATAAACTCTAACATTGTTGAAATATTTCACTTGCAAAGGAGTAAGCATAAGAAATCTTGGTTAGTTCAGTTAGCTACATGAGCTAAGAGGAAAATCAATGATTTGGTTAAAGATTGTCTAATAGACATGAATGGACTTAGCACAAAGGTAGATGCGAACATCATACCATTAGATTCGTATGATTGTCTAATTAGAATAGATTGGTTGGAAAAACACCATGTTGTCATGTTACAACAAGACAATTGCATGTCTTGATGAAGAAGGGAAGCAAGGAAAGATTCAAGGCATTCTTAGGGTTGTAAGTTTAGAGAGATTTCAACTATGCAATTGAAAAAGACTTTCAGGAAGGTAATATATCATATTTTTTAACCCATATGGAAGAGGAAGCTAGAGATAAAGTGGAAAGAATTGAAGACCATTCGGTCTTAAGGGATTTTGAAGATGTTTTTAGGGATATCCCATGATTTCCACCAAAGAGAGACATTGATTTCTCTATTGATTTGGTGCCAGGAGTTGCCCCAATATCCAATATGCCATACAGAATGG
>JZKD02S2156288.1:24349-37659 GCA_000966675.3 Picea glauca
AAGGCAGTGATGGTCGAGTTGGGCACTGTCTTAACCAATATTTAAAGCATGAAATCAAGGTGGAACCTATCCAACTGGTATTTATATTTAAAACTTTATAAATCATAGTCTATACTTTCTGCTTGAAACCGCACTGAACCATAAGGTGTAAAACTATCTTAGGCTCTTGTAAGCATAGGCAACAAGTGCTTGGTCCGGACCAACCTCTTCTCTGCAAATTTTCCCAGGTAAGGATTATGTCATCCAACAATAACCAAGTGAACAATTTTATTTTTGGAGAAATATCCTAGTCCCAAAGTGAACGTTGCCACCCACTTTGGTTTGGAATCCACATTTTTGAGGTTAGAGCGTTGTAGACATTTTTGGCTATGAAGTTGCCTGATCCATCTTCCCCAGTCCAGCTTAGTTTATCAGGTCTGCCAGTCAATTGAATTCCTAAGTTAACCAAATCTCTGCAATAATAATCCCATTTAGACGCCTCAATGCCAGTGAAACCCAACTCTTCACTAGATTTCCACTGAGCCAAAACCACCCTGATCTACCTACACCTCTTTCCTGATATAGAAAGTAGATACTGCGCTACTTTAGTGTAGTGATAAGATCGGCTGAGTGTAGTGAATTTAATCCCATTCCTAAGATCTCATCCTCTCCAATACAAATATAATGACCTGAACTTGGACTCCATCTCAACCAGTGTGTAATTGAATCCAAAGATTTGACCATATTTCTCCAAGTGTTTGAGGCGTTATGAGTCCTAGGTATGGAGTTTCTCAGCCAAGTCACCACCATGATATATGGAAGATATTTTTCCTTTAGAACTTTATGCCAAATGTCATCCTTCATCAAATAATGCCATAAGGTATTTGCAGTCAACACTCTACTGAACATAAATAAGTTCCTGACTCCCCAACCTCCGTAGGATTTTGGTTTTGCAATGATCTCCCACTTGCATAGGTGAATGTGATCCCTTTACCCACTACTCATCCACAAGAAATTGAACATCAGTTGTCTTATCCTATTAAGAACAAAAGAAGGAATAATGGCTACTGCCAACCAATAAACTGGCAAGCTCTTGAGTACCGATTTTAATAGTACAAACCGCCCTTCTAAGGAGAGTCAATGATGGCACTAGAGACCAATCTTTCTCTCAAACTTAGCAATGAGTTAACACAAGTCTTCGACCATGTAATTTGCAGGCTTGAGATAAAATCCCAGATACCTAAAACCTACAGATAAATCCACAAATTTGTAAGGGAATATTACCTTGAAAGGAACTAAATCCTCCACCTAAACCCCTAAGTAATGTAAGGTTGAATTGTGGGGGTTTATAATCAGGCCTGAAGTGCAGTAGAAAGTATCCATTATTGAGTCAATTTCGTTCCATTCTTGTACACAAGCACTATTGATGATAAGGACATCATCCACAAAAAACAAATTGAGAATCTTAATCAACCTGGAAACCTTGACTCCCGAAAGTTTCCCTTTAGACTGTATCTTCTTGAGTAGAAGGTTAAGTCCTTCCATCACTAAGATAAAGAGTAGAGGGGATAAGGGGAAACCTTGTCTTAGTCCTCTCCCACTCTAAAATAATGGAGTAGTCCCGCCATTGATCAATATTACAAAGGTTGTTGAACTAACACAACTCATTATCCAATTAGTAAGCACGAGTCCAAAGCCCGATTAGAGAAGGATCATCCGTCAAAAATCCCAGTTTACACAGTCGTAAGCCTTCTGTATGTCCAACTTTAGTATAATTGCATTCAACTTCTTTACTTTGATGCTATGGAGACATTCCTGAGCTGTACCAACTGTGTCCATTATATTTCTACCCTTTAAGAACCCTAGTTGCTCCCCAGAAAGAGATCACAAAAGTATCGGTTTAATCTTATTTGTAATGAGTTTTTCGATGATTTTGTAAACTAAATTATAAAGTGTTATAGGTATGAAATCGCCAAAGGAAGTGGGCTTGCTCATTTTTGGAATGAGTACTATAAAGGTCGAGTTTAAGGACCTATTCATCATTCCACCCCTCCTTGATTCCTCCACTGCCTCAAGAAGGTCATCCCCTACCGAGTCAAGAAAAAGAAAAGAATTCTACCGTCCACCCATTCAGCCTAGGACTTTTGTCCTTGGCAAAGCCCTTAAGGACAACTAGGATTTCAATTTTGATACAAGGTATTTCAAGTAATTGATTGTCAATATCATCTACTAAGTGAGGATATTGTTGAACTGTGCTTACTTGCTCGACAATCGAGTTATGACTCGTGTCTGCATAGAAATAATTGAAGTGTCTCACCACTTCAGATACAAGGGCCTCCTGACCTATGTGACAAGTTTCGTTACCATCCTGGATCTCCCAAATAGTTTTTTGATTTCTCCCTTGGCTAGCAAATTGATGGAAGAATTTTGTATTCTGGTCTCCCTTCTGTAACCAATTAGCTCTGCTCTTCTATCTACCCATTTCCTCTTCTGCCAGAAGGAGCTTGGTATGTTCTTCCGCTAACTCTTTTATATGGAGATCTGTATCGACTGAGTCAGTCCTTTGTGATTTTGTATGATAGTAAACCTCTAGGTCCTCCTCAATTTTATCAATATTCATGAGTTCCAGTCTCCTTTGTTCTTTCGCCCAAGCTGTCACTCTGTGTTTTAGCTTTTTCAATTTCTAGACAAGTCTTTGTTGGGATAATGATTCATCCATGAATTCCACGGAGCTCCAAACCTCTTTCACTATAGCACTGAACCCCCCTTCCCCCAACCATATGGAGTTCAACTTGAAAGGTTAAGTTGTTTTTTGTTTATTGTTGTCTAACTAGAGAAGCACATGCACATGGTTTGAGATATAGGGATAAGCCACCCATGACACATGTCTCCCAATATGAGGGATGTACCCTCCTGAAAAAACTCGAGGAGGCCAACATCCATCAAAAGGTCATGTTTCTATTGTGAAATAGGGTGAGGGAACAACTTCCTCTCCCTCTCCATGGCCTCCCACTCATGTACAAATGTGTGCATCTCGACCTGATGCTGCTACTCCTCTCGTCATCATCTTTGATTCACATAAAAATATTGTTAAATTGTTTTGCAAAAAAATCTAAAAAAGCAACCAGTGCATCTAAAATAGAACCTATGCCCCACCTACACTACTCTATATCAGAGAAACATCACTGCCATGCAGTGTTGTTACTAACACACACATGTGCACCAAGTTTCTTGTCGCACCATCACATGTCTTAGCAATGTGTCCCATAAGATGAATTGCTCGTTAAATTGTGAAATAATCGGCCTGATGTCGTGCTCTTTACAACATTGGTGTGTTTGTTGTACCTACAAGCACCACTAGGTTAAATTGTTTCATTACAACTTAAGCGATGTGATGTGTTAATATTAACGCACTGGTGCTACTATGTTATTATATCACTGACATTATGTTTTGTGGCACATTGGGTTGTATAGATAAATGGTAACAGGGCATCCAATGAAACACATTGAAACGTAAAATTGTACAATATATTTTTGATGTAGTTCGTTTAACTGCACCAGTTCATTTCGTTAAAAAAGACGCACTGCTAAACTAAAATTCATGGTGCAAAAATCACTGGCGCACTTTGTTAAACTGAAAGCACCATTGTGGTAGTTTTAATAGAGCATTGGCATGTTGTTTAGCAGTGTGTTGCATTACTAATGCACTGGAAACATGGCCTTATAGAAGACACACTTATATGCTTATTTTTCAAAACCTATCATGTTGAGTACTATTAGCATTTACACACTGGTGCTCCATGCTTATTGTCACATCACCATGTATTTTAGCGGTGTGTCGAATAAGACACATTGCATTGGTGGATTATGAAAAATTCGACCAAGTGTCATGCTCTTTATGGCACCAGTATGTTTCTTGGACCTATGGGAACTATTAGGTTAAATTACTTTATCAAAACTAAAATGGTGCATTGTGTTACTATTAAGGCATTGGTGCTACCGTGATATTGGAGCACTGACATTTTTTTCAGTGGTGCATTGTAAAGCATAGAACACCGAGCACGAAGCATACAATGAGATGCCCCACTATGTCAAGTCGGTCAATATCTGTCCCAGCGCGGTTTTGTAAACAACACTGATGCATTTGGTTAAAATGGTTGCATCACTACGTTAAATTTTATATATCATAAATTTAGTGGTTCGCTTAATTAAGCGGAATGTACTGGTGCAGGGAGAAACCAATTATGTGCTGATTACAGGGCATTCCAAAGGACACATCACTTTGTTTTTAAAACTTATTGCAATGTTATTACTTGAACGACATCGGTGCATACATTTATATTAGACACACTAGAGGTAGTGCTTACTGTGTATTTAACATAGGATGCACCACTTCGGGGCAGGCTAAAGCATTCATGCACACTGTGCGAAATTGGAAAAAAAATGCAAAAAATGCAAAATTTCAAGCTAAATTCAACTTTTAATTGGATAAAAATGCAAATAGGGAGGTAATAAACAATTTACCTAGCCTCTAATTTCTCGAGGAGGCATGGTTTCACCATTGAGAGATGATGCAGGAGCATCCACACCTCATCAAGCGAGCCAACGCGTGGAGCAGAGAAAGACAGCTGGACAGCGCCAGTGCATACATTTTTGAATTGCTTTGAAGATTGTTGCGCCGCCATTTGAATGAAAGCATTCATAAGCAGTGCACTTGTATTGTAATGTAGATAGGAAGGCATTAAATAGTTTTAATGCTGTTAGATAGGAATTAACTATAGATTAGACAGTTTTGCTTTCGAGAGGGAAAACGGAATATAGGCACCCTCCTTTGTATCATTGTAGGATTATTCAGATTATTCAGCATTAGCATTGAGAGAAAGAAGAGCAGAGCAGAGAAACTGTGAAGAATCCCCATGTACAGATATTGAATTAATAGGAAAGCTTTGATTCAATTTCATGGCTGTGATTATTCTCGGTGTATTGTTGATATTATGTTGTTGCATACTTGCTTCTTGTTATGCCTTTGTTATATATGTTGCATATGTGATTTCATGGCAGATTAGGAATCTGGGAGAGAGGCGAGAATAAGTCTCAAATTGTTTCTCTGTTTGAGCCAGGAGATTCCTGCATAGAGTGCAGTTGAATTCCTCCGCATAGAGTGTGTTGAGGGGGCTCTACAGTTAAACTCTTATTCCCTTCTACCGGAATTGTGTTGGTTATTCAAACCGTGCAGGTGAAGTGTAGGTCAGATTGAAATCTCAAAGATGAGTCTGAGAGAAGGAGGACTGGACTGTTGTTGGCAGGATTGCACAGGGTATAGACAACTTCAACACTTTGAGAGCTATTGGAAGTCGAGCACAGGAAGTGCATGAGAGGTCTCTGAAGGAGTCAGAGGAACAAAGCTCAGGAGGGATAGTTCCTTGCAAGTATCGTGGGAACAGACCCAAGAGAAGCTTCGAATGGGAAAAGCTTTGGAACAGAAGAATTCCTCAAGAGGAAGAGAATCGACGACTTGAAATCCCTGTGGAGTTTTGCGAAATCCCGACGATCGTTGGATCGTGGATAAGTTGCGTAGGGTTTAAATCCATTGTCGCAGGAGGCAAGGACCAACACCATCGCATATCGGCATATCGGGGTTGGCGAGTGCAAGCATTGCATGCACATCGAAATCGCGAGTAGCGATTTCCCGATTCTGTGGGAACCGTCGATTGTCAGAGGGACAGGTGGCACGAATCCAGAGCATCGAGGTTTCAGCATTTAGGGTTTCCAGCAGTAGGGAAACTTTTCATCGTGGATCCGCGATCCGCGAAATCCCGAGGTGACGTGGCATCGTGGGGCCCCGGGAGTGAGTGGATTCCAGGTGGCGTTTAATCGGGGATCGGTACCTCGGTACTCGGGGTTTGGGAACTCAAGCCGTTAGCCTCGTGAGTGGCGATATCCTGAGTAGTTGACCGTTGACTATCGGGGTTCGGGATTTCGAGTGGCATGTGAATTGTGCGCGCAGGGTTCGCGATAGCGCGAACGTTGATTTCTCAATTTGTGAAGTGGCCATCGCCGAAGAGAGTCCTGGGGGTGACGAGAACTCCCGAGAGGAGTCGAAAGAGCACTGTTGTTCTTCGGGCCGAGGTTAGTGAAGGTCCTGGTGAGAGTGGCTGCTGTTGAGAGAGCGGTTGTGTCAGAGTGGTATCAGAGTGGGAGTATCTTTTCTTTCTGAAGCAGAGACAGAAGAGACATAATGCCGCCCAAAAGAGAGAGGCAGTCACCTGATCGCGAGGACAGGGACGCGCGAAGAAGGGGTAGACCAGCAGGTAACCTAGAGATGGAATGCCAGATGCGAGATCTTCGAGCACGGATGGAGGAGATGGAGACCACCCAGAGGTGTAGTGCTGGTACAACAGAGTTCAGTGATTCCGAGGTGGAAGAGGAAGCTGGACATGATGAAGGGGAGGTCTCAGCACAAGAAGCCTTGATAGAGAGGTTGATTAGAGCCATCACCAGGATGAGCTCAAAGATGAAGATGGACATTCCCGTTTATGAGGGAAGTCTAAATGCAGAGGAGCTGCTGGATTAGATCCGAGCACTCGACACCTACTTCAATTACGAGGATATCGAAGAGGACAAGAAGGTAAGGCACGCTGTCATGAAGTTGAAGGGACATGTAGCCTTATGGTGGGATGAATTGCAGGCTGATAGGCGCTGCAAAGGAAAACAGAAAATCAAGAGCTGGGATCGGATGATCGCTAAGATGAAGGCGAAGTTCATTTCGAGAGACTATCAGATCACACTGTTCAGGCGCATGCAGAACCTGAGACAGAAGCTGATGACAGTGAAGGAGTACACCGAGGAATTCTACAGGCTCAACATTTGAGCTGGTCACTGAGAGAGTGACGACGAGAAGGTAGCAAGGTACCTGAATGGGTTGAGGTATGACATTCATGACGAGTTGAGCATGGTCACCATCCGAACAATTGAGGATGCGTACCAAATGGCTTTAAAAGCCGAAGAGAAGCTGAGCCGCAAGCAGGGACAGCGAGGGCGAGGCAGAAGCCATCCCCGAGGCAAGACAATTTCCCAAGAGAGAACCCAGAAGCCCAGGGAGGAATGGAGTAAGCCTCAAGGTAAGGCTGAGAAAGGTGGGACCTCACAGCCGAGGCAGCCACAAACTAAACCAAGGCAGCAATATGCTGAGCCGAGGAGGCAGCATACCGAGCAGGGTGGCGGATATGTTGACGACAATTCTATTCCTCATACCCGAGGTAGAGGAAGAGGTCGTGGAGGAGTTATCACATGTTTTACATGCGATAAAGATGGACACAAAGTCGTTGACTGTCCAGATAGGAAAATGGACAGAGGGAAAGATCACGTCGCTGAGGCGTAGAGGCGTGATGATGAGGATGAAGACACTGGAAGTGGGAAGTCACTGACAGTGCACAAAGTTCTCTTGAAACCCGAGAAAGAGGTAGAGAACATAGCGCAAAGATGCAGACTGTTCAAGACGATGTGCAAGACCAAGGGCTGGAAATGAAAGGTCATAGTGGACAGTGGAAGCACTGATAATCTCGTTTCGACCGAGATGGTGGAGAAATTGGAGCTGAAGACGAACAGACACCCGAGCCCATATAAAGTGTCATGGCTACAGAAAGGACACTAGGTATGTGTTATGAGACAATGCTTGGTTGAATTTAAAATGGGTGAATATAGAGATAAAATTCCGTGTGATGTCATTCCCATGGATTTCTGTCATGTATTATTGGGTAGACCATTGCAGTATGATAGGAATGTGGTTCATGATGGTAGGATGAACAACTATACCTTGGAGAAGGATGGGAGGTCGCACACATTGCTTCCAATGAAAGATAAGTAAGAAAAGCCGGAAGTAAGCAGCACGATACTTCTCATGAGTGGGAAAGAGCTTCTCACAGAGATGGAGAAGAATGAAGATCCATAATTCTTTGTTGTCAGGAAGCCGAGAATTGTTCTGACAAGCACAAGAGTGGATGACTTGCCAGATGAGATTCAGGAACTGCTTGGAGAGTTCGCTGATATCATCGTGGACGAACTACCTCGTTCGTTGCCACCGATGAGGAGTGTGAGTCACCATATTGACCTCATACCCGGATCAAGTTTGCCGAATAAGGCCACGTACAGATTGACACCTCAGGAGAACGAGGAAGTCAAAAGGCAAGTACAGGATCTGCAGGATAAAGGACTGGTCAGGGAGAGCCTTAGTCCGTGTGCTGTTCCGACAGTACTGAGTCCGAAGAAGAATGGAGGCTAGAGGATGTGTACAAACTCCAGGGCGATTAATAAGATCACCATCAGGTACAGATTTCCACTGTCGAGGATGGATGACTTGATGGATTGCCTGAGCGGGGCAAACTATTTTTCAAAGATAGATCTCAAGAGCAGATATCACCAGATCCGGATGAGAGAGGGAGATGAATGGAAGACAACATTCAAAACAAATGAGGGTTTGTACGAATGGCTGGTCATGCCGTTTGGGTTGACAAACGTGCCAAGCACATTTATGAGGCTAATGAATGAAGTCTTAAGGGAATTCATTGGCAAATTTGTGGTTGTATACCTGGACGATATACTGATCTTCAGTAAAACCAGGGAAGAACACTTGAGGCATTTAGCCATAGTGATGAGAAGGCTACAACAGGAGAAGTTGCTGATAAATTTAAAGAAATGCTCATTCATGAAAATAGAACTCATTTATTTGGGTTTTGTAATCTCGGCGAATGAATTGAACATGGATCCTGAGAAGGTTGAAGTAATCAGGAATTGGCCATCACCGAGGAATGTTTTTGAGGTAAGGAGCTTTCATGGAATCACTAGTTTCTATAGGAAATTCATTCAGAATTTCAGTGGAATTAGCGCCGCAATGATGGACACCGTGAAGAAGCAGCATAAAGTTTTTCACTGGACAATAGAGGCTGAGAGGAGCTTCAATCTGTTGAAGCGAAAGATAACAGAGCAGCCAATTCTAGTGTTGCCAAACTTTCAGAAAACATTCCAAGTGAAATGTGATGCCAGTGGGTATGTTGTTGGAGGGGTCCTGAGCCAGGATGACAGACCTGTAGCATACTACAACGAGAAGTTGGATGATGCCAAGCTGAAATACTCCACGTACGATAAAGAGTTCTATGCCATCATACAGGGATTAAAGAAGTGGAGGCATTACTTGATACCCAAGGAATTCGTTTTGTATAGCGATAATCATGCATTACAGTTCATAAGTCAGTAGGAGAAGCTGAATCAAAAGCATGCGAAGTGGGTGGAGTACATGCAGAATTTCACATTTGTTATCAAACACATTTCGGGGACTGCTAACAAAGTAGCTGACGCTTTGAGCAGAA
This sequence comes from Picea glauca, assembly GCA_000966675.3. Lineage (NCBI taxonomy): Eukaryota > Viridiplantae > Streptophyta > Pinopsida > Pinales > Pinaceae > Picea > Picea glauca. The sequence goes on from JZKD02S2156288.1 coordinate 33,694, forward strand.
AATGTTTATTGCTGCAGGAATTCAAGGTCAAAACTTTGGGTTTTGAGAACCTCAAAGACATGTATGCAGGCGATGCAGATTTTGCAGAGGCATACGAAGTAGCTGAGAATCCAGTTCTCAGGGATCGGACTCCATGGATTGATTTCATGATCCAGGAAGGATTGTTGTTTCAGGGCAATCAGCTGTGTATTCCAGATTTCTCTATGAGGGAGAATTTGGTGAAAGAGAAGCATAGCGGAGGCTTAGCAGGTCATTTTGGACATGACAAGACATTCGCCAAGCTGAGCGAATCATATTATTGGTCGGGCATGTGCGAAGATGTAAAGAGGTTTATTGACAGGTGCAGGATATGTCAACACACGAAAGGCCGAAAGCAGAACACAAGATATTATCAGCCATTGCCCATACCTGAGAGGCCATGGGAAGCCATTAGTATGGATTTTGTGCTGGGATTGCCAAGGACTTAGCGAGGAGTTGATTCCATCTTTGTGGTTGTGGACAGGTTCTCGAAGATGGCACATTTCATACCATGTCATAAGACCAGCGATGCCACGCACATCGCTAACTTGTTTTTCAAAGAAATTGTCAGATTGCATGGATTTCCAAGGAGCATAGTCTCAGATTGGGATACGAAGTTCATAGGTCATTTTTGGAGGATTCTATGGAAGAAGTTGGGGACTGACTTGGCATTCAGTTCTGCTTACCATCTGCAGACAGATGGGCAGACCGAAGTGGTCAATAGGAGCTTGGGAGACTTATTGAGGAGGCTGGTGGCATATCACCACAGCAGTTGGGACCAGATATTACCATAGGCTGAGTTCGCGTACAACGATTCAGTGAATCGGAGTACTGGTAAGAGCCCGTTTCAAATTTTGTATGGAACGCAGCCGAGAGGAGTTTCTAAACTCAGGGAGTCAGAAAAAGTTGAAAATAGCAGCGTGAGAGTTGAGGAATTCACTGAAGCGATGCAGGAACTTCACACGCAGGTGAAGCAGTGACTGCAGAAATCGAATCAGGAGTACAAGCGCAGAGCCGATCAGAGAAAGAGACAACTTCAGTTTGAAGTTGGTGATCTCATTCTAGCACACCTGAGGAAGGAAAGATTCCTAAGAGGGACATATAACAAGCTCAAGATGAAGAAGATCAAGCCGTGCAGAGTTCTGAGGAAATTTGGCGAAAACGCTTATAAGCTTGAGTTGTCGGAGGGCATCGGGATATCTCCGATATTCAACGTTTCCGATTTATACCCATACAGAGCTGGAGAAGCAGAAACTGAAACTGAGGAGCCAGTGATCCAGTGGAAGAAGCAATTTCCAGTTGCACAGAAACCTCAGATGGAGTGCATACTGGATAAAAGAGTAGGCTGGAAGACCAGGAGAAAGCAGTATTTTGAGTACCTGGTGAAATGGAAAAATCACCCAGTGGAGGATGCTAGCTGGGAGACAGAGGCAGTGATACGAAAGCATGGGCATATTGTGCAGGAGCTCATGGATAGGAGCCCATGAAATATTTCGAGTCGAGGAGTATGATGCAGGAGCATCCACACCTCATCAAGCGAGCCAGCGCGTGGAGCAGAGAAAGACAGCTGGACAACGCCAACGCATACATTTTTGAATTGCTTTGAAGATTGTTGCACCGCCATTTGAATGAAAGCATTCATAAGAAGCGCACTTGTATTGTAATGTAGATAGGAAGGCATTAAATAGTTTTAATGCTGTTAGATAGGAATTAATTGTAGATTAGACAGTTTTTCTTTCGAGAGGGAAAACGGAATATAGGCATCCTCCTTTGTATCATTGTAGGATTATTCAGATTATTCAGCATTAGCATTGAGAGAAAGAAGAGCAGAGCAGAGAACCTGTGAAGAATCCCCATGTATAGATATTGAATTAATAGGAAAGCTTTGATTCAATTTCATGGCCATGATTATTCTCGGTGTATTGTTGATATTATGTTGTTGCATACTTGCTTCTTGTTATGCCTTTGTTATATATGCTGCATATGTGATTTCATGGCAGATTAGGAATCTGGGAGAGAGGCGAGAATAAGTCTCAAATTGTTTCTCTGTTTGAGCCAGGAGATTCCTGCATAGAGTGCAGTTGAATTCCTCCGCATAGAGTGCGTTGAGGGGGCTCTACAGTTAAACTCTTATTCCCTTCTACTGGAATTGTGTTGGTTATTCGAACCATGCAGGTGAAGTGCAGGTCGGATTGAAATCTCAGAGACGAGTCTGAGAGAAGGAGGACTGGACTGCTGTTGGCAGGATTGCACAGGGTCTAGACAACTTCAACACTTTGAGAGCTGTTGGAAGTCGAGCACAGGAAGTGCATGAGAGGTCTCTGAAGGAGTCAGAGGAACAAATCTCAGGAGGTATAGTTCCTTGCAAGTATCATGGGAAAAGACCCAGGAGAAGCTTCGAACAGGAAAAGCTTTGGAACAGAAGAATTCCTTAAGAGGAAGAGAATCGACGACTTGAAATCCTTGTGGAGTTTTGCGAAATCCCGACGATCGTTGGATCGTGGATAAGTTGTGCGGGGTTTAAATCCGTTGTCGCAGGAGGCAAGGACCAACACCATCGGATATCGGCATATCGGGGTTGGCGAGTGAAAGCGTTGCATGCACGTCGAAATCGCAAGTAGCGATTTCCCGATTCTGTGGGAACCATCGATTGTCAGAGGGACAAGTGGCACGAATCCGGAGCATCGGGGTTTTGGCATTCGGGGTTTCCAGCAGTAGGGAAACTTTTCATCGTGGATCCGCGATCCGCGAAATCCCGAGGTGACATGGCATCGTGGGGCCCCGGGAGTGAGTGGAGTCTAGGTGGCATTTAATCGGGGATCGGTACCTCGGTACTCGGGGTTTGGGAACTTAAGCCGTTAGCCTCACGAGTGGCGATATCCCGAGTAGTTGACCGTTGACTATCGGGGTTCGGGATTTCGAGTGGCATGTGAATTGTGCGCCCAGGGTTCGCGATAGCGCGAACACCGATTTCCTGATTTGCGAAGTGGCCATCGCCGAAGAGAGTCCTGTGGGTGACGAGAACTCCCGAGAGGAGTCGGAAGAGCACTGTTGTTCTTCGGGCCGAGGTTAGTGAAGGTCCTGGTGAGAGCGGCTGCTGTTGAGAGAGCAGTTGCATCAAGAGAAAATGAAAATTCGTGGTAATTTCCAAAATTTGGAAATGTGTGGAATCTACCAATGGAGCTATCCAAGTCACTATAGAGAACCATAACTAGGATATCTTTGGAAGGAGTGTGAGTATCGGTGCTTCATTGAGAGTTCAAAAACATTGGATAAAGTGTAACAATGAAAATTGGTTTGGTAATTTTATTTATTTACCCTACCGCGGTGTGCCTAATGATAATGATGTGCATCGATGCGTAATGTTCAACAACATTGGTGCCCTTTTTTCAGTGCTTGCTATTTTTGTTATAATGTATGATGTGCTTTTAAACATTGAAGGACCAGTGATTTATTTTTTATGTGCACACCAGTGTGTATGTACCTTAAAGGCACATCGATAAAAAAACCTCTGCAAAAACCTCTGGCTACCCACCTCCACTATAAATAGAGAAGGGATAGATTTTTCAGGGAGGTTCCATAAAAACCTCCACAAGAAGGTGTTATGCTTGTAGTGGATGCTAAGGATGTGAAGAGTCTAGGAGCAAGGTATTTTGGTATGATTTTGAGGGTTCTATGAAATTTGTCTATGGAATAAATGGTGATACTATGAAGAGATTGTTGTATGGATCTAATTTGATATTTATGAATTCTAATATTTGGTTGTGTTTGTCTAGGAAATATTAGCTATTATTACTTATATTTTTCTTTTTGTCCTACATTAGTAACATGACTTAATCTTCTATACATATAAACAAACTAGAAATTGGATTGAACTCCTATTTTTGTAGTGGAATCCCAACTTGAAAGCCTGCTATGGATGTCAAAATAATATTTATGGAACAAGTA
>JZKD02S2156299.1:0-11315 GCA_000966675.3 Picea glauca
CCCAATGAAGGTTCACAACTCACTCCAAGAGGTAGTATTAGTATACACAGAGAACTCGAGAAAGTGAAATTTCTCAAGTTTTGGGGTGCCACAGATGGCTTAGCCACTGAGGCATGGTTGGAGAACATGGTGATTTGATTTTCACTATGCGATTACACCTCCAACATGAAATTATGCATGGCGGTGTTTCAACTGAAGGGGAGTGATATTCTTTGGTGGAAGACACTCCTACCTCAACTAAACATAGCCATTGAAGATATGTCATGGGATTTTTTTGAGGAATTATTCTCAGAGAGGTACTTGTCAGATGAATTCATTGAGTGCCATCTTAATGAGTTCAACGCCTTACGACAAGGTATTCATACGGTACCAGAGTGTGAGGCTAGGTTCATGGAGCTACTTAGATATGCTCCATATCTAAACACTGATAAACTAAAGGTTAACAAGTTTGTGTTCAGCCTCAAATTCAACATTCATGTGAAAGGGAGGATCTTGATGCCTTATATGTTGTACGAAGAAATTTAGAAGTCTCTCATTGATGAATAATAGATGAACAGTGGGGGTCAAGGCATGAATCCTTTTAGACAGACTGGACATGAGACACCAGGAGCACAACAACATCAGACACCACCTAGACATGCCTCTGGACACCGTGATACACCCAAAGGACCTGTATTCTCGACACCATGACGATAGTATCCTCAAGAGAGGAATCCTTACAGAGCACCATAGTAGTTACAATAGCATCGTCTGCAGCATCAACAACCGTTTAGACCTGGTCTGCAGAACAAACCAATACATTAGAATCTTAGGCCAACAACTTCTAGTTCTGGGACTAGGAGCACCAGACCAAAGAATGGATGCTGGACATGTGGAGAGCCAAATTACCAAAGAGACTATCCTATTTAGAAGGAAAGAGAATTCGAATCATCGAGACCTACGAAAATTTGATATTTGGGCAAGGCCCATAGGATACATGCAATGGTGAATAATCGTTAGGCCGAGCATTAGTCCACCGTGCTTGAGACCTCAGGTATGATCATCGATCAACATTTTAGTATTTAATAGATCCAAGAGCTATTGAAATTTTATATCTAGTGTTTCACTTAAAAGAATCAAGGTAAAGGAAGTCTAACAAGATGATTTTAGACACGTGGAAATGGCATCGGGTGCCAAGCAAAAATTTGGAGGAAAAGTGAAGGATTGTAACATTAACTTAGGTGACCTCATGACAAGTGTAAACATGTATGTTACAATATTGGGATATTATGATATAGCGATCGGGATGGATTGGTTAGAATCCCACGATGCGATACTTAATTGTAAGATGAAACAATTAAGTTTGAGAGTAGAGTAATTGTAGGAAGAAACCAGGTAGTGTCGTTGAGGTTTATTTCTTTCTTACAATTACAGAAAAGTATGTGCAAAGGGTGTAATTTATACAACATCCTATCAATTAATGAAAAATGGGACATGAAAGGATTATAAAATATCCCTGTAGCATTGGAGTTTGTAGATGTATTTCCTGAGGAATTATTGGGTTGTCTGCCATAAAGAGAATTGGAGTTTACCATAGAGAAAAATGGGACATGAAAGGATTATAAAATATCCCTGTAGTATTGGAGTTTGTAGATGTATTTCCTGAGGAATTACTGGGTTGTCCACCATAAAGAGAATTGGAGTTTACCATAGATATGAAACCTCGAACTGAACCTATTGCAAGAACTCCATACCAGATATCGACACCAAAATTGCAGGAGTTGAAAATGCAATTGAAGGAGTTGTTGGATTTGGGACTTATAAATACAAGCGTATCATCATGGGGTGCGCTAGTGATTTTTGTTAGAAAGAAGGATGGATCGTGGATGCTTTGCATTGACTATCGTCAATTGAACAAAGATACAATAAAGAACCAATATCCATTTCCAGCAATAGATGATTTATTTGATCAGATGAAGGGAGTAATGTGTTTTAGAATATTGACTTGAGATCCGGATATAATTAGTTACGGATTAAGGATGAAGATATCCCTAAGACCACATTTAAGATGAGATTCAAACACTACGATTTTACTGTTTTACCGTTTGGACTGACGAATGCCCCGGGTGTATTCATGAGTTTGATGAATGGGGTATTCTGTGAGTAATTGGAAAAGTTTTTACAAGTATTTATTGATGACATACTAATTTATTCTTGGACGAAGGAAGAGAATGATGAACACTTGAGACTAGTTTTATAGTGTCTAAGAGAAAACAAGTTGTACGGGAAACTATCGAAGTGTTCTTTTTACCAGTCGAAGATACATAATTTTGGAAATATCATATCTAGGGAAGGTATCACTATGGATCCAGTGAAGGTTGAGGCTATTATGGAATGGCCAACACCCAAAAATGTACAAGAAGTACGTAGCTTTATGGGGTTAGAAGGTTATTATTGATGCTTCGTCGAAGGTTTTTCGAAGATAGAAAATCCAATTATAGAATTGCATAAGAAAAACAAGAAATTAGTATGGACAGAGAAATGCGCAAAAGCATTTAAAAATATTTATAAGTAGTTGTTAATGAAAACGACGATTCTAAAGGTTCCAACATGGAGAAATAATTCTTGGTATGCACAAATGCATCCAAGGAAGGTCTAGGCAGAGTTTTGATGCAAGACAGTCGAGTGATCGCTTACATTTCAAGGAAATTAAGAAGGCATGAAGAGAGTTACACTACACACGATTTGGAGTTAGTAGCAATTGTATATGCCTTATGCGTTTGGAGACATTATTTGATTGGATGAAAATTCAAATTAAATACAAAAGACATATCACTGTGGATTGCAACATATTTTTAATCAGAGTGACTTGAACGCTTGACAAAGGCATTGGTCAGAACTGCTTAGTGAATACGACTTTGAGATTACTTACATTAAAGGAATGATGAACATAGTAGCAGATGCGTTGAGTCAGAGACCACACATATTCTCAATAATGCCTCTTAAGACGAATCTTCGAGAAATGATTCTAGATTTACAGATTGATGATGATTGATACAAAGACGTTAAGGATAATACCTCAAAAGATACCATGATGGTACCGAGGTATGAAGGTTATTCATTTGACAATGACAGATTGTTCAAGTATAATGATATAATTTATGTACTTCCTAACGATGAATTAATAAGTTTGATTTTAATTGAGGCTCATAGAGTAGTATACATGGCTCATCCAAGAGTCATGAAGATGAAGGCATACCTTAATCCTTTATTCTTCTGGAAAGGAATGAAGACTGACATAGTAAATTATGTGGCAAGATGTCTGGAATGTCAGCAAGTGAAGGATGAACATAGACATCCAACGATATTTTTATAGCCACACACGATTCCTGAATCGAAATGGGAAGTGATTTCGATGGATTTTATTGTTGGATTGCCACTGACGACAATGAGACACGATTCAATTTTTATAGTCATTGACACTCTAATGAAGAGTGCACACTTTATTCCAGTACATATGACGTATCAGGCGCCAAACATAGCTATATGTTTTGTTAGTGAGATTTTGATATTGCACGGTGTAGCAAGAAATATCATATCCGATCGAGGATCGGTGTTTACTGGACGATTTTGGACTAGTTTCCAAGAGGCTTTGGGAACGCAATTGAATTTTAGCACAACATATCACCCTGAGATAGATGGAAAAACTAAAAGAACGAATCATATTTTAGAGGATATGTTTCATATTTATGTAATGGATCAACAAAAATGTAGGGAATAATTCTTACTTTTATAACCCTAAATTGCACCATACATGCATACCTGGCATCACGCCATCTTACTTGTTATTTTTGCCAAGCCATCACTGAGCAACTCTTCTTAAAAACCATATTTTTGAAGATGTATGCACCCTGCACCACTACTTCCCATGTACACATGCTTGTTGCACCATTAAAACTCACGTATATACACTAGATGCACCATTACATCCCGTGTATACCCACAAAAGTTGCAAAAATTAAAAAGTTGCAAGGAATTCGTTGAGATTACAGGTTATTAGACAATTTCCCAACTGTTCCACCACCTATAGCCCATCACCCAACCGAATAACCATCCTTTTGTTATATAAAAGGAGGTGTTGGGGTGTCATTCCAAGAAGAATCATAAGAATAATGAACCTCGTCCCATTTAACTTTCCCCCCTTGCCCTAAGAATTTGCAGCCAGATTTTGAGTTTTGAGCCAGAATTCCCTATTTCTTTCCTTTTTCCTCATTCATAAGCCTATGCCATTTACCTAGAGAGAATTGTGAGAGGAGAAGGATACGTGGAAGTAGCTGGAGCTTGGTGAAGAGGATCTCGGACCAGGTTTGAGGAGCAGTCTCCGATCTCATTGTAAGTGACTTTGTGAGATTAATGAAAAGAAGTACTTTTACTGTCCCGCCATATGATGTGTTCAATATTTATGTTTGACTCATGTTTTATTATGACATCTAACTCAATAATTCATATATAATATGGATGTTCGTAGTTCTTTGTTTGTCTGTTTTTGAATGCAGGTCGACTTGTGAGGAGATTTGCAGTTGAGGATCAACTGAACGCAAAAGGATCGACATCGGACACAGAGTTTAAGGTAAAGTTACCGGATCCTTTTATCTTTGTGTTTTATGCATGAATGCGTGGTATTTCCGGGGTAGTATAAAGAGTAGGAGACTTTAGATGCTTAGCTCTGCCTACATGTTGAACCTTAGTGTAGTCCATAGGGGAGTCTTCCCACTATAGCAAAATTTGCGACCATACTGGGGAAGCCTCTAGAGTTTTTAGGGGATAGTTTTTGGGTGTTGTAATTGGTTTGATTGCCTTTTTTGTGTTTTCTGTAAGATTTTGAGTCTTTAAGGGATTTTGGTCTGCCATACCAGTACTCCTTGCCTTGTCAGCCTTGATTGTTAGTTTTCATTTTGAGAAGTTACAGAGGTGTACGCGGCCTACAATGGATCTGCACACGTACATACACGCCCTACCTTTGGACAACCCACGTACATACGTAGGCTATTGAAGTGTCAGCAGCGTTCCTATGTCATGAAAGTCTTTCTTCAAGAAGAGGTATTCAACCTCTTCCCTGATTGAAGTCATACTTCTCAGGGGTTTTCTTGATCTAGTCCTGGTCTCTGTTGTTACAGTCTTTAGCTTGGGTTTGACATCAGTTAGCTTTTTCGTTTAAAGATTTCTTGTGTTTTCTTTGTAAGGGTTTGAGATGAGTTTGTGAGTATTTTCTGATCAACTTGTTTAGTATCGTCAGTAACTCCCTGTAATCCGTAGTAGACCAGAAGCCAATTTTTGGTCTCATCTTGTCTTCACTTGTTCCCTTTTACTTTCTTTAGGAGAAAAGAAAAAGAAGTTATTTCAAGTTTTTTATTTTGAAGCATAAAAAAATATATATATTTATTTTCCTTGTTTGGTTAAGTAGTTAGGTTAGTTGCTTTACTTGTCAGGAAAAAGTGTGTTTTCTTAAGTTCTTTACTAAATACTTAGAACACTAAGTAGCTCGTAGTTGAGAGAAATCTTGTTTCGTGTTTTTACTTTAAAATATCTTAGAAAAAAAGTTAGTTTGAAAAGTTGGTTAAAGAGTTTAGATTTGAAAATCTTTATTTTTCAAATAGAAGTAGTTTTTGTTTTCAGTTTCATTTGATGCTCTTCTCTTTTGTCTCTTAAAACACACCATTGGTTTCATTTCCGTTCCCTTGACTTAAAAAAATCCACTTAAAATTAACGATAAATTAAAATTTATTAGACTTTGTGTTTCTAGGGTCGATCAACTATTCTAGGCTAGAGCCTTGATTTAGGTTGGAGAAGAAACTCTTCAAGGCTATAAAACAAACATAGGATTCTTTGTTAGGGAGTGTCAAAAGTCCAGTAAACGTGAAATTTATCTGGGACCCATCTCTAACATAGGGGCTAAACACGAGGTTGCGTGCGGAAAGGTAGCGGAGATAACCCCTCCAAAGACAGACCAAGCGTAGTGGGGAATACATATAGAGGACTTGTCTTGGGATTCTGTCAGTCACATTTTCCATGGAGATTTGTGGGTCTCGAATATGTTCGAGGTCCTCAGTCGTCTTTCAGAACACTTTCTTTCGATACCCTTGATATATTTCGAGCTTGATACCCTGCTCATTGCGGTCCACCCGACTATCGACTGTACCCGCCTGGTGACTGTTCGCACATTGGCAGCCTAGTTGCCTATATTCTAGTGAATTACACAGGTTACTACAGGGGTATACCGCGGTACCTAGGGAAGACATCAGGCCATGCTTTGCAGATTATACCCAGAGGGTGCTTTCGTGTTCGAGTTTCACTTGCACCAGTAAGTTGCTCTAGTGTTGGCTGGTGTAACTGTTCTTCCAACTAGTTAGTGGTTTGATTTCTTTATCTCATAGGAAATTTTCTAGTGTGTGTTGGTTTTCAATGCTATTAAAATCCATAGTGTGTCATTGATCTTCTCACAAAGTGGAAGATCAGGAGCTCCGTCGGTCGTGAAGGCTTCAGGGCCTGCTGCCGGTTACTTTGGAGCCACCCCCGCCATCGCTAAGGTGAAGAATAGAACAACAAGGGTCTTTTGAGGCAACTGAGCCACAAGAAACTGTACCTGATCCATCCCCAAGAAGAGAACGTTCGAATCTAGAGGAGCCTAYCATTTTCGGCCTTGGAGAGGAAKCTCTTGGTCTTCTTAATTCTCCGATCACTGACTTGTCGGTGCCCATCTTGATACAAGTTGTCCCTCCAAGGGTAACTCATCAGGAGCKTCAAATAGTMTTGCAAGTAGCGATGAAGAAAAYGTTGCTACTTCATCCGAGAGACCTCATACTCCCTCAACGAATGTCACCATAGGGGGTGTTCCACATCCTAACTCACCTTCGGAGGTCTGAACCACTATGGTCTCGACCGCCTCTACCTAGGGCAGTGGTCTGATTCCGTCTATGGAGGCGATCCCTGCTCCATTCAAACAGAGTGCGATGGGCCCTCCGTTCTCATACAAGATGCTCGGTTTTGATACAAAATCGGTCCTATCCTACTCCATCTTACAGACCATGGGTCTGGGGGCAGGGACCTCAAACACTCCTCTGCAAGGGTCCATGGGGGGCACCTCAGCCTACGACAGGGGTCATATACCTCCATCGTCCCCCTTCCTCGACAACGCTTCTCAGCAGTCGGTCTGTCCAAACATGAGCTACAACTTGTCGAGAGAAGGTAGTCAAGGACCTTCTTCCAACACCACACAGGTGGGTTCTTTTTCATTCTCTTTGTTCGGTGCATTTGGTAACAATGCGTTCTCATTAGCTGTTGTTTCGGTCGAGGGAAAGCCTGGTTTTGGACAACAAAATACTGTGTAGGGTACTATTCCTGCAGAGGGGGAAAATACCTCACAAGGACCTTGGAATCCATGGTAGGGATCAATCCCCTCTTCAGGGATGCCAACCGGGGGAAACCCCTTCCATGGTCAATGGAACCCCGAGCAAGGCTCTACACCTATGCCCACCGGATCGGCAAGGGACAACCCTTTCTAGAATCTTTGGAACACAATGTCGGGAGTAATCCCTTATCAGCCCTCAATGTCCAATTACAGGAGTCAATAAATCATGTCTCAACAAGAACAGTATCTGTACGCTGGCCATGACCAAGATTTTTACCAGAACACTGGCCGGCAGAATAACTTTTCCTGGCAACTTGGTGCCAGCCAAAATCTAGGCTCCTTTTTCCATGTACATAGTCAACAACCCAAACTACCATTTCTGGAAACTCTACATTTTCCAGACTTGATAAGGTTATTAAATGACCCAATATGTCACGATCGACGTTGGCCTCCCATGCCAATGAAGTTTCCCTCAGACATTCTGAAGTTCGAAGGTAAGCCTAACGAAGATTCAGGCGATCATGTGACTACCTTTCACCTATGGTGCTCGTACAAATTGTTGAAAGATGACTCCGTTCAGTTGCATCTGTTTCAACACACTCTTATCGGGAGTGTCGCGAAATGGTACATCGAGCTTGACCGCTCAAGATAATCTACTTTTGGCGATTTGGCAATGTTTTTTCTGAACCATTTTCAATTACCTGTGAGATATGATGTTGGCACTGAATTTCTGGCCAACTTTGAGAAAACAAAGGCTAACCAATCTCGGATCACATCCGAGAATGGCAGCTTAGGAAGAGTTTGATAAAGGTACCAATCCCACTGAATTTCCTACTAGAGTGGTTCATTAAGTATTTGGTCCCTCAGTTATCCAAGGACATCGCAATGTCAAGATTATTTTCCAAGGAAGAGGCGATAATGAGAGATCAACATCTTGAACTGATATACTATCATTCTGGTTTACTCTACGAAGTGTTGTTAGATGCACCACTGTCTATCCTTGATAAGGGAAGACAAAAGTCTAGACCACATGCCAATGGTGTCGTTGGTTCAGCAAAATCAAAGCCCGCTAATCAGCTGTCAAATCAATTGCAAAAATTGTTGATACAACAGACAGCGGCCAACCAAACCATTGGTTCGACTGATCCCCCTACTCAAACGTTGGATGTACACAATGTGTAATTGACAAATCCGAAATCCAACCAGCAGGATGAAGGAAAGAAGAAAGAATGAAAAGAGGGTAAGGGGGATAAGAAACCCACCAATAATGCTGGAAGGGGCAACATAGAGAGAAGAAAGTCAAAGTATCCATGTAACATTTGCACGAAAGACCACCCGACTCACCTGTGCCCTCGACTCACGGAGGCCCAAACGTTATTGGTGCAACAACAACCTGCAGTGTTAACGAACCCACTTCCTCATGGGAAAAATTTAACTCAAACCTCTACGAACGCGGATGGGGGCAGTCAGGGACCCCCTTTGTCATCTAGTAATCCCTCGACCTCGAATGTTTATATGTTCAAAGGTGAAGCTCACATAGAAACTAGGACACACGATTATGGAATGCCAAACACTTATAAGAAGGGTAAAGAAGTCGAAAACCCATATGTTCCTCTCCAAATTGAGAAGACAATGGGAGAAACAATGACACACATCTTGAAAGGGGCGTTCAAGAAAGCTTCCCACAATCCAAACGCGAGGGCCGCCCTTAAATACTCTGTGGTGGAATAGTTGTCACAAACCCCTTGTGTGATGTATTCTTTGGAAGTCCCCTAGAGCTGCCCTTCTCAGAGAAAGGCTCTATTAGCTTCCTTAGGATCTGTTGAGACCTGTAATCCGAGAATGATCATGCTTGATACGACCAACTTGAAACCTCGTCTCCCATACCATGTCGTTTTTCAGATAGTAGTGGCTTGCACCACAAAAAACATTACCCAGAATATTTTTCATATGGTGGTTGGTGAGGGCACCTCGACATGCCAACCTGTTTTGTCTCTGTCACCTACTCTTCTTACCTCTTTCAATGGTCGTTTGTTCATACCACATGGAATCATTCCTTCTTTCACCGTGCAATTAGGAGGAAATTCTGTGTGCCTCAAAGTTGAAGTGGTCGATGCGCCTCTTGAATACAACATCTTGTTAGGAAGGAGTTGGACCTATCCTATGCATGAAATGGTCGCTACAATTTTCCAGGTATTTTTGTTTCCACACGAGGTTCGGATCATGTCCATTGATCAGTTGTCCTTCTCCTATCCTGAACCTTCATCGGGGCCTTCCACAATCTCGATGATTGATAATCCACAGCCCGACATCGTCAATGTAGGGGTTGGTTTGTGCCCACATTTGATGGGTACTTTCGATTACTCGCCTCCGTCTGGCGATGTCAAGTTCATATCGATTGTCCTAGACCAGCCCAAGGCTGAAATATTTCAAGTGTCATCATTCTGCATGACTTACTTTAACGATCCACGGACTCTTCCTTCCCCATTGACCATGATGGAAGGGACAAGGAACCATGGCATGTCCATGCCCTTGTCTGTGGTAGAGGTTTCATACTCTATAGTCGAGCAAGCTTCGGTTGACCCCGATCCAACTCTCACACAAGAGTTAGATCCAGTTTTACAGCCTATTTGGGCTCAAGGTTCCCCCACCACTACCAATTCCTTAGACTTGGTATTTCTCTCTGACGAGGCGATAATAGAGGCACTGACTGGTCTGGACAGACCCTGGGATGATCTCCATCACAGATATTATTTTCTCCCATAGTTAGGAAGAATAGAGCAGGAGAATTTTTGTTGACTATGATTGGAGATAGGTCTTGTCCTATTAATCCTCTCTTTACGCACACATTTTATGCTGAGGGTAATATGGAAACCATCGCTAAAATGATACCTATCGATATCTCCAGAACCCCTGACATTGTGGAGAATGTATTTGTCGGAGCGGACTGCTCCCCCGAGGAAATTCAAGTCTATACGGATTTATTTAAAGATTTCCACGACATTTTTTCATGGTCTTACGAGGAAATTCCACGCATAGATCCAAGAATCGTCAAACATGAAATAACAAATTATCTTTATGCCAAGACAGTCTGACAGAAGATTCTTCTAGTTAATCCTCGGAAAGAAGCCTTTATTAAGGTTGAAGTAGAGAAACTACTCAAATCTAGTTTCATCTACCCCGTCCCGTTGACTCAATGGGTGTTAAATCCTGTTCTGGTCAATAAAAAGTAGGGAACGATTTGCATATGTACGGACTTCTGTGATTTCAATAAGGCATGTCCAAAGGATAATTTCCCCACCCCATTCATTGATCAGATTGTCGAAGAATGCGCAGGCTGTGAGGTCTTTTCTTTCATGGATGGTTTTTCGGGATACAATAAGATACAGATTAAGCCCGAAGACCAACATAAAATAGATTTTATCTTTCCATAGGGTACATTTTCTTATCGGAAGATGCCTTTTGTCCTGAAGAATGATGGAGCCACTTTTTAGTGGGCCATGTCTTTTTCTTTCCATGATATCAAACACATAGTCGAGGTTTATCTAGATGATTTAGCATCATTATCTTGTAAGAGATATGATCATCCCACACACCTCCGACTTATCTTTGAGTGATGTCTCTACTATCGGATTTGCTTGAATCCTAACAAATGTAGTTTTTGCATGACGGCAGGATGTATTTTAGGTTTTATTGTTTCGACAATAGGGATCATGGTTGATCCTCTAAAGGTTGAGGTGATAGTTCAATTGCCTCCCCCGTGCACAGTCCCTCAGCTTTAGAGTTTACAGGGAAAATCCAATTTTCTTCGGCGTTTTATTGCAAACTATGCCAAGATCACTAAAGGGTTTATGTGTTTACTAAAGAAGGATGTCCCTTTCCATTGGGATGAAGCCGCTTAGCACTCTTTCAAAGCATTGAAACGCAC
>JZKD02S2156321.1:27552-43539 GCA_000966675.3 Picea glauca
AAATTCTTATTTTTATTATATACAAAGTCATAATCTTTTGTACCTTAGATTTATCTCAAAATGCTCTTAGTTGCATTCTAGTGGATTTCCTTGGTTCCTATATGAATCTTGAAAAAATAGTAACTTACTAACTGCATATGATGAATTTGGATTAGTTCTTGGAAAATAAATCAAGTTGTCCATATCTAGTAGTATTTACCTATTTCCCACTTAAAATTTTGAAATTTTTATTCAATAGTTTCGATGCATATGTGCATTGACTTATGAAAATGTTATTAGGTTTTTGGAATACTTCAACTCCAAGATAGTAGTGAAGTAATCCCAAATCAATCATTTTAAATCCATCTTGTAATCTCTACTTACCTTATACAATATGATCATCATTGTTCCTGGTGATAATCAATTCATAGACATACATTACTAACATGACCATGTTTTTACCCTGTAGACACGCATACAAAGTATCATCAAAATTAACTTCTTTGAAAACCCACTTTGTGAAGGTATTCATATGTCTTTGTATACCAAGCTATGAGAAATTACTTTAAACCATACAATGATTTAATCAGTTTGAAAACTTTGTGTTCTTGTCCTTCAATCTGAAAATCTGCACCTCGAGACATGAAGTATTCTTCTTGTAAATCACCATCAAGGAAGGAACTTTAACATTCATTTGATTAACTTCCATTCATTTTGAGATGCTAATACCATGACCATCCTTTTAGTATTCCACTTTTCTATACGTGATTTTTTTTTGTCATAATCAATTCATTTGTGCTGATAAAATCCCTTTCCTACTAGTCTTGCTTTATATTTAACAATCATTCCATTTGACTTGTATTTAATTATGTAAACCCATTTTCATTCAACAAGTTTCACATCTTGAGGAAATTTTACAAGTTGCGAAGTTCCATTTTCAATCGCTCATTAGTACTTATCAACCATGACATTTTTCCATTCCTCATGTTTTACAACCTCTTTAAAAGTGGAAATCTTAGTAAAATCATTGACCATTAAGGAAAAACTATATTTTATTATTGATGGAGATTCTTGTATCTATTTTGTTTTCTTCATCTCATATAAAATACTTTAAAAGTTGAGTGGCACACATAGGCATTCTATTCTCATTTTGAGTTGAAGATTGTGCTTCTAAATTTTATGTGTATAATAACCATCATGATAAGATTTTTCTAATTATTCACTCCTTCTATTTTTTGATATGACATAATAACTATTTTTGTGTAATATGACAAAATATGACAAAATTATCATGATACCACTAAACCTCTAAACTATATTTTTTGCATATTGTACCATGACAAAGTATAGAAATATTTTAGGATCATCATAGCTAACAATCCCCCCTATATGAAAGTACATTTTAACAAATACCAAGATTGGTTTTGAACTTAGTGAATTTTATTATGCCGAGGGTTTTGTGAATATGTATGAAATCTAATCTTTAGAAGGATAGTACTTAAGTTTGATGATTCCCTTTGTGATGAGTGCCTTGATGTAATGATATTTAGTGTGGACGTGATTTATTTTGGAATGAAAAATGGATTTTTAATAGTTTTTATGGCTTGATGGATATCAATCAATAAAAATGTGGCTTTCGCTTGAAGAACTCCAAGATCCTATAAAACCCTACATAACGAGATAATCTCACATGTTGATTCCCATGCTAAAATTTATTCTTCTATTGAAGAATTTGCAACTGTAGACCGCATCTTTCAACTCCATGAAACCACTACTAATCCCATATGCATTAAATAACCTAATGTCAATGCCCTATCATCAATATTTCCAACAAAATTTGAATGAAAATATGTAATGAGTACAAAATTCTTATTTTTCTTATATACAAGTTCATAATCTTTTGTACCTTGGATTTATCTCAAAACCCTCTTAGTTGCATTCTAGTGGATTTCCTTGGTTCCTGCATGAATCTTGAAAGAATAATAACTGCATATGATGAATTTGGATCAGTGGTTTGAAAATAAATCAAGTTGCCAATCAATTGTCTATAGCTAGTAGTATTTACGTATTTCCCCTTTCAAATTTTCAAATTTTTAAATTTTGCCCCATCAAGGTGAGAACAAACTTGCAATATTCCATGTCAAATTTCTTTAATAGTTTATATGCATACATGCATTGACTTACAAAAATATTATTAGGGTGTCGAAATACTTCAAATCCAAGATAGTAGTGAAGTAATCCCAAATCAATCATTTTAAATCCATCTTGTAATTGCTAATTAACTTATGCAATATGATCATCATTGTTCCTAGTGATAATCAATTCATCGACATACATTACTAACACGACCATGTTTTTACTCTGTAGACACGCATACAAAGTATCATCAAAATTAACTTCTTTGAAAACCCACTTTGTGAAGTTATTCATATGTCTTTGTATACCAAGCTCTAGGAATGTACTTTAAACCACACAATGATTTAATCAGTTTGTGAACTTTGTGTTCTTGTCCTTCAATCTCAAAACATGTAGCTTGAGACATGCAGGATTCTTCCTGCAAATCACCATTGATGAAGGACCGTTAACATCCATTTTATTAACTTCCATTTATTTTGAGATGCTAATACCATGACCATTCTTTTAGTATTCCAATTTTCTATACGTGATTTTTTTTTATCATAATCAATTCAATTATGTTGATAAAATCCCTTTCCTACTAGTCTTGCTCTATATTTAATAATCATTCCATTTGACTTGTATTTAATTATGTAAACCCATTTCCATTAAACGAGTTTCACATTTTGAGGAAATTCTACAAGTTGTGAAGTTCCATTTTCAATCACTCATTAAGACTCATCAACCATGGCATTTTTCCATTCCTCATGTTTTACAACCTCTTTAAAAGTGGAAAGTTTAGTAAAATCATTGACCATTAAGAAAAGACTATATTTTATTTTGATGGAGCTTCTTGTATCTATTTATTTTGTTCATATGATCTAAAATACTTTAAAAGTTGAGTGGCACACATAGGCATTCTATTCTCATTTTGAGTTGAATATTGTGCTTCTAAATTTTATTTGTATAACAACCATTATGATAAAAAAATTCTAATTATTCACCACTTCTATTTTTCGATATGACATAATAACTATTTTTGCATAATATGACAAAATATAACAAAATTATCATGATACCACTAAATCTCTAAACTATATTTTTTGCATATTGTACTAAAGTTGAATGTTTCTCGAGGCCTAGGGAACTTATCATTAGGAATTGTACAATCCAGTGCATAATGGTGAAATCTATTACATCTTATACATGTGATTTGACTCAAGTCTCTGCCTCTTCCAAATTGATAGCTATGATTTGTAGGTCTTTTTGATTGACTTCGTCTAAAATTGTTTGAACACCATTGATTGAAATTATTGTTTCCTATTCCTTGGATATGACCTTGGCCATGTCCTCCATAAGAAGATTGACTTTTATTGCCACTTAATTTTTAGTATTAATGGGAGTACCTCTTCTTCGTGAACTTTCAATTGATGTCTTACTTTAGCTTGATCTTTCATGAGAAACATCTTCTCTAGATTATTTCGTCTTCCCAAATGTTTTTTCATGTTGAGACAAAAATTCACTCAACTGATCAAATGAAGTTTTATCCAACTTACCATTCATCTAGAGAGTTTATAGAAAATTCTTTTAGGCGGGTGGAAACCCTACAATGAACACGATTACCATCGATCTATCATGAACTATAGGAAAAATTTTCTTATTTATTCCTTGATGTTATTTAATATAGAAATGTATTCCATCACATCATCACCATCTGTTAATTTTTGTTGAAACAATTTTATTTGAAGATCAACCTTTCTTATTTTAGGTTGTGTGTCAAACATATATTTTAAAATATTTCGATAAGACCATGCATCAAGAGCATTCTTAGTATGAATTTGGATTTTTTCATTCATAGACGATTCTAAGAGTGCCAAAGTTTTTTCATCTTTCAATTCCCACTTAGCCAATGGAGCAACATCACTGGGTTTAGTTGTTTTCTTATCTCCACTACATATACATTTCCATAGTTCATTATATATGAGTGTGATTTTCATATGTCGACTCCAAATTTTATAATTTTCGCAGCCCTCCAAGTTATCTAATTCCAAAAATACATTATAAAATTTGACATTTTTATGATAAGTGTTTACCTTGAAAATTTTTTATTCAAATATTTACACCAATTACATTAATTAACAAATCATTAAATACACCACATGAGAGACACCATAAACACATATCACTCTCCACTCAAAAAATAACTATAGAAGTTGACCTTGACCCTCTTATAATCTTATGAAAAATATGTTGGTTGAACTTTGCACTAGCTCTAATCAACACTCATAGAATTCTTGTTACACATCACGTTTTTAAAAAAAAAAAAAATGATTTTTGAATCCCCTTTATTTCTTCGTGAACATTGTAGAAATAAAAACTTACAATATTTCGGACTTCAAATAAACACTAATTCATTCTTCAAATTAAATCAAACTTTTTGATTCCAACTTCTTTTTTAAAGGCATTAAAATGATTTCAAAATACATTTTTTAAAATGAAGTATTTAAATTTTTTTTTGTTTTATTAAACCATGCTTTAAAAAGCTTTGGACTATGGAATATGCTTTATGAGATCACTTTTACATGCCACATGCAACGGAAAAAAAAACTGATCTCCTTCTCTTTTTTTTAATAAACCATTCAAACCTTGAATAACTTTTACATGCCACATGCAACGAAAAAAAAATGATCTCCTTCTCTTTTTTTAATAAACCATTCAAACCTTGAATAATACTTGATGTGGGATTCCAAGTGATTTGTGGGCGATCGGTGGTGATCTTGCTAAGCAAACTGCACATGATATTGTTGCACGTTATTTTCTAATGATATTGTCTAAAATCTAGGCTAGAAATTGCCTTGCCTACCTCACATGTAGGGATGGCATTCTTAAGGCAGTAGATTAAAAAAAAATGATCAGTTTCAAGCTTATAAAATGTCCATGAAAACTGAAATGATTCTAGACTTATGTGACAATGATATAACAAAGCATAAATAAGGTGGGTTCATCGAATGTAACTGGACCCTTGTTCTTTTACCAAAGTCACGGACTAGTTAGAACCCTCAATCGACAGTGCATTGTAGAATTTGGATTGGTTCGATCACATGATGGATGCACACATTAAGTTAGTCGCTTCCAATCACATCATAAGAGGTCGTGAAATTATCTTTTTATATTTGAATATAGTGCTGCACAAATACTAATGTAATTATACTTGTAGTATAACTTCCCACAAAGCCATTGAAATGGTCTAATATCATTGAATCGTGTGGACAAACAAACACTTTTATCTTGGTTTTTATGGATTATATATCTTTCCTCAACTCTTATTTATGGGACAAAGAAACACAATATATGGGAAACAACCAAAAAAAATATATTGAATGAGTCTATATATTTCGTTTCATCTAAGATTGTGGAAAAAAAGGCTCTCCATTTTTTATTTTTTTTACCTGGAAGCTTATGTTCTCCCAATCTTATCTATGCCTATGGATAAGGATCTCTAGTGGGTGAAAATTATTTTATTCTTCATATGAAAGAATTAATAATGAAACATGTTTAAAAGATTCATCGATTTTCAATAAATTTTTAACCTCGAACAAAGAAGAAGATGACATTACCTTTAAAGTTTAAATAGAACACATTTCTTGCAACATAAGTTGTTTGACAATAAATCATATAGAGAAATGCACATTGAGAGAAAGAGAGGGGAGGAGCCCAACATATACTTCAGGCTAAATTTGGGTGAAGAATTGTTAATTGAGTTGACCCCTTTGTAATAGTGAAGTTTATACAAGACAAGAACATTCTTGATGGGAAAATGGTGGAAATCAAAAGAACAATTCAGATATAAAGCATGTCTAGTAGCTAAACAGTCACTGATGATGAGAGATCGCTTGATAGAAAAATATAAATTTATTTTTATTAAAAACCTTAATAGTCATTAATAAAAAATAAAAAAATGTAGACTTAGATCTAATTCAAAATTGAACTAAGGATTCAATTTCCTTCTTTTCCTTAACAAAATTAGATAACAAGCATACCATACAATTGTTTTCCAATGCTACAAAATATTTGAAGATCTTCAACATTGAAATCTACTCTTCAACATGTGAATCATAGCTCTAGTAAAAATTCAAAGATATAAGAGATTAAATAACCCTTAACTTTACAAATAAACACTTGAACATCAAAGATACCAAATTATTCACCATAAACAACATAATAATATAAAGAGAATAAAACTTGAGGTGGGGTAACACCATCAATTAATCCTTATGGAAGGAATCACTCGACAATCCATGTTTCCTACAATACAATTCAACATCTATCAAATACAATGATACTCGTGTATTTATACTTTCTCACGAGTATTCCTAAGGGACTATGCCAACTACCCCTTATTATTATATCATTTACTTTTAATTACATAGTGGTCATATTCCATTATTATGACCACATTACATTCATTATCCCCTTGGGTACCTTTCTAGGAACCTCATATTATCCTCCATAGGTTCATTCCATTTGATCCCCCTTGGAATGTTTCTTCCTTGAAACATGGGAAGAAGTCATATAATATGACCCAATGAACAATTTTTTCAACCAATACCATGCACAAGAAGCCATCCATCCTATTTAAATGTGGACATGGGGTCCAACTATAGCCTTTTATCGATCTTGATTATTGTTTCTTCTCAAGATCCATGTCTTCATTTCTCTACTTTTATATCTCCATGCTTTTCTTTTCATCCTCCATGTGTCTCTATATTGGTTGTTTCTATGGTTCCATGTTGATTCATAGTAAGTTTGTTAATTATTATTCCCTTGTCTTTATGACTCCTGTTTCTATGTGTGGTGTGGGTGGTGATATACAACAACCTTGTTGATAGATTATTTTTTCTTTCACTCTTCAACATACGGTTCCTTATCTTCTTATTACATTTTATGCCCTTCCTAGTACTTTTATTCAAGTGCTTCTATAGGCTCTTCTTCCAATTGAACTGTAGACTCTTCATTTGATGTGTCATTAGGTACTACAATTTGTTTTCCTACAAGGAATTCTTTGTATATTTCATTCGGCCCTTCTTTATTAGTAAGAGAAATAACCTATAATGTAATTTTCTATTTTTGGTACCATAGCTTTAAAAAATTAATTTTCACGTTAAGATTAACTTTACCAATTGAGTCCATCCAAGTATACCCAAAAAAATAACGACACCATCCATATCTATAGCATCAAAATATGAATACAACACATATTTATCCATGACAATCTTTAAATATTTATAAACTTGAACACTTTCACTCTCAACCTGTGTGATTTGAATATTATTTATAGGTACTTGCAATATTTTAGTTGAGTAAACATTGATGAAGTTATGCTTGTTAAAAGAGTTTATATAAACGATAACCATTTCTTATTGAATACATCCAAAAAGATTTAACATGAAGTTGTCACATGAAAATAAATCATTATTCTCAACATAATACCACCTAGGTTAAAAAACATGTTCATATGCTTCATTATTAACTATTCAAAGATTAATTGTTGGAAGATTAGTTGTTGAAATATTGGTTGTCATTAATTTTTGAAAGATTGGTTGTCATGTCAACCCTTGAACATGAAGGTAACAAGTTACATGTCAAGGTAAAGTAGCTATAAACAAAGGTTAACTAGTTTCATGTTAGTTGCATGTTAAAGTAACTGTAAATAGAAGTTAACAAGTTGCATGTCAAGGTAAAGTAGTTGTAAACACAAGTTAACATGATACAGGTCAAATACATGTTAAAGTAACTGTAAACAAAAGTTAAAAAGTTGTATTTCAGTTGCATTTCATGATGAGATCCTATGTGAGTTGTATGTCATCATGATATCCTCATTAAAACACAGAGAAGAGTCAATTGGAAGATCTCTTATATGAATAGCGATTGGAATATTTGAGGCAGTGAGTCAAGGTCAGTGAAGTACAATGAAGGAAGAAGTTTGCAGGAGTCGAGCATATGGAGAAAGAGTTAAAAATCCAAGTTCTTGTCATAAATCCATGGGTTTCGAAAGGAAAAGTCAGAACATCTATGAGCTACAGTGGGGAAAATCATGGACATCCGGGAGTAGGCAATGTATGGGTCGTGGGCCTATGAAGAAAATTTGTTGAAGATCAAAGATATAAAACCCAGGTTAGCTACGGATGGAAGGCATGTATTACTGTGTGTTTTAGAATACATATTATGAAGAAATTGGGAACATATATGTATTAGAGATTCATAAGCATTTGATTTGTAGAAATCTCTTGTGGATATTGGTATGAGGTATGTGTGGTTGCAGTCTTGATGAGATATTGAAACCAATAGCAGCAACAAAAGCATCAGAAATAGAAGCAACAACAGGTTATCAATTACAACGACAGAGGTAGTGACATATTGGTCTACATTTATATTCCAAGGTCGTTGGGCAAGGCAAGGGAAGGCGATTGTAGCCTCCTTCTGGTTGGAGCTTCCTTCAGGTTGGAGCCTCCTGCCATTTGTAGCTAGAGAAATAGGAAGTTGGTGGTTCCAATGAATGTACTCTTTGATAAATAACAAAAACATTTCGTGGTTTTCTCCCGCATTCAGTTTCCACATAAACTTCGGGTGTATTGTGTTCATGTGATGTCTATGCATTGAATTGTGATTTTGATGATATATCAAATGCTCATGATATTTATTGGAGGTTTCATATTGTGATTAAAATTACTAATCATGCTCATGCTAATTCACCTCGCCCCTCTTAGTATTCCAACAATCGATATCAGAGCAAGTCCTTCAGGAAGCAATCTAACCATTGGAAGGAGATAATGGAATATACTAGGATTGGAGCACCGATGTTTGATGGTCAGAACTATACCTCTTGAAATAAAATAATGAAAACCTTTTTACAGGAACATGGATTTGACAATTATCTCAAGTTAATGCCCAAATATAATGCAGAAAAGAAAGGAATAGCCGAAGAACATTTGGATGCATTTCAAAACTTTACAGATAACCAAAATGTAGAGCATGAGGATGTGTACATGAGGATATTTGTACAAACTCTAGATGGAGATGCCGGTAGAAGTAACCAGTGTGGCAGTGCCACATATTTAGATTACTTACCAGTATTGATACAATCCTATTGATACAATTAGGATAATTCTCCCACACCATATGGACAATATGATAAAATTGGTATACAAAATTAGCCACTCCCCCAACTGACAGAGATTGAAAGAAACTCAATGAAAACAACTCAAAGGCTAAAGGTACCATTCTGAGTAGTCTAGTTGATTCAATATTTTTCAAGGTTATGCATTGTGACAGTACAAAGAATCTTTGGGATAAACTCCAAAAATTTATGAAAGAGTTGCAAAAGTTAATGGAGCTAAGCTTCAAATATTCAGAGCTAAGTTTGAAAATTTGAAGATAAAGGAAGATGAAGACATTGCATCCTACCTACTGCGAGTTGATGAAATAGTTAGTACTATTACTGGATTGGGAGTAGAATTTTAGGAATATGTGGTTGTTCAAAAGGTATTGAGGTCTCTTCCTATATGATTTGATCCTAATATATCAACCGTAGAAGAAAGAGTAGATCTTGGTACATTGAGTATGTACGAGCTACATGGAATATTTAGAACCTATAAAATGAGAACATAACAGGAGAACTCAGTCACGAAGGACACAAATTTCAAGGAATCTAAGAAGACAAAGAAAAAGAACAAGAAAAAGTCAAAACCAGGTTGCATCTATAGTGATGACTCAGACGAAGATAAAGAGATGGCTAACTTCGTAAGTAAATTAAAGAAAGGAACTGATAAGTATAAATGTATACTTCCATTGAAATGTTTTAATTGTGGTGGTATTGGTCATTTTTCTTCTAAATGTTCTCATAAGAATGACGATAGTCATGAAAAAGAAGCTTCTAAAAGGGAAAATAAATATCCAAAGGGAAACAAGGGAAGAAACAAAAGGAAATTCTTCAAGAAACGTTTATACTCAAAGGAGGATATCTCCTCATCAGACGAGGAGGATAATGATAGTGACAGTGATTCAAAAAGAGTGCTCTTCATGGTAGTGGAATATTATTTTGAAGAAGAAGGAGAATTTGATCTTAGAGTAGATCTAATCAGTGCATTAGAAGAACTTAGGAAAGAAAGAAAGAAAAACAAGTCACTCAAGGAAGAGTTAAAAAGGAAAGAGGGATCTCAGAATTCCAACTCTGAAGAAATCAAGTAGATGATCACAAGTCTAAAAATTCAAATAGAATAAGAAAGAAGAATTGAGGAAATACTTAGAAGTCAGTTAGAATAAAAGAAGAAAATGATTGGAATCTTGGAAGCTGAAATATTCTCTTTAAGTAAATATGTTTAGAAGAAATATATGCAGCAGAAGAGAACCAGGATATTCGATCAAATCATCAACAGTCAAATACCATCAAATGATAGATCCGTACTAAGATACAATCAAGTCCAAAATGAGAAAGGATCAAGATCCAATACAACAGAACATGTAGCATAACAAAGAATCTATGTAGAGATTGTAAGGGATTCTGTAAAAAAGAAAGAATGAAATCCCCAAAGAAGAACATTACAAAAATAAAGAAGACTCAAGAAGACAAATTCAAAATGATTGCATCACAAATAATATCATATACTCTGAGGGATCAAATATGCGTTTATAGTCATTGTTTTAATTGTGCTAATTTTTGACATAAAGATGTAAACTACAGAGCCTATGACAAGAACTGAAGCAACTATGTAGGGTACTTAAATAATAGTTATCCCAGAAAATATTTTGAAGCATACAACAAAAACCAAAAGAGTTTTTCCACATTGAGAAATGAAGTAGAATTCTACAAATGAAACAATTTTGGACACATAGTGAAGAATTGTAGATTGAGTATTCCACCAAGGGAACCAAAGCATAAAATTAACACTCATATATCGGAACCACGATAGATATGGAAAAGAAAGAAGAATCAATGATCGCTTTCTCCACAAGCCCAACATAGAAAACGTTATTGGCATGTTGATAGTGTTTTTTCAAAGCATATGACAGGTGGCAAGAACATGTTTCTAATTTTGAAGAAAGAAAGAGATGGACCATTTTCATTTGGAAATAATCATTCAACTAAAATTATAGGTAGAGACACAATTAAGCTTGGAAGAAAAAATTCCATGGCAAAAAATGTTCTATTGGTCGAAGATATGAAACACAATATGTTGAGTGTAAGTCAAATGTGTAATCAGGGACACGGACTTCACTTCGACTTAGAGAAATGTGAAATTAGGAAAGAAGGATCAGGAAAGTTAGTGCCGACAATGATAAAGAATCCGAACATCATATATGTTTTGAATGAAATTGGAAAAGAGAGTTGTTGTTTAGGAAAGGAAAATGATATTTGGGTCTGGAACATAAGAATGGGCCACATGGACTTTGACAATCTTTTCAAAATCAACAGAAAGAAAGCAGTAAAAGAAATTCCTAAAATTTCAAAGCGAATGAATACTCTATGTAAGCATTGTCTATAGGGAAAACAAACCAATACCATGTTCAATTCAAAGGATTACTCAATTAAAAAGCCATTGGATATTGTACATACCGATCTATGTGGACCAACGAGAAAATATGGATTAAATGGTGAATAGTACTTCATGCTATCGATTGATGACTACGCAAAAATGACTGCAGTTTTCTTTCTCAAGAAGAAGTCACAGGCATTTGACCACTTCAATATATACAAAGACATGGTTGAAATAGAAACAAAATTGAAAATCAAATGTTTGATATTAGATAATGGTGGAGAGTTTACATCAAAACAATTCATGGATTTTTGTGGCGAACATAGAATAAAAAGTTAATTCTTAATAGTCAGGACACCTCATCAAAACATAGTCGTTGAAACAAAGAACATAACAATACAAGAAATGGACAAAACCATGTTGAAAGATTCCAAGTTGGGTGAAATATTTTGGGCATAGGAATTACAAACAACAGTTCATATCCTGAACATAAGAATGCTTAGAAGTAATAGTGATAAGACTCTCTATGAGCTATGGAAAGGAATACCAAAAAATGTGAAGCATTTTAGAGTATTTGGAAGAAAGTGATATATCAAAAGAAAAGATGGCGTGATTGGAAAATTTGACTCTCGAGTTGAAAAAGGCATATTTGTCGAGTACTCAAGCAAGAATAAGGATTACAAATGATTCTATTTGAGACTCAATAGAATAGTGGAAAGCATCAATGTACATATTGACAAGACAAGTGTACGAAATCCCAAAGAAGAAGGAAAAGACTCAATAGAGAATGAAGGAAAAGAGGATTTGAAAGAACAAGTAGAAGAAGCAGAAGAAGATGAAGAATAAGAGCAACCAGAAGTAGAGAAAAAGAAGGATGACCAGAAAAATATTCAGACATCTCCCAAAAATCCTAGCCGGCGAGTGAAAAAAAATCATCCACCAGAATAAGTCATTGGAAATAAATATGAAGGAGTTGAAACCCAAAGAAAATTCCATTCATCAGGAAAAAAACATCTACCATTTTTATCCATAGTTGAACCCAACAGTCTTGAAGAAGCCAACAATGATGAAAACTGGATGAAATCTATGGAAGGAGAACTGGATCAAATACAGAATAATGAAACATGGGAACTTATTCCAAGGCCTAAGAATAAGAACATTATTGGCACAAAAAGAGTATTCAAAAACAAGTTTAAAGAGGATGGGCATGTAATCATGAATAAATAAAGGTTAGTATGCAAGGGATATGCTCAGGTTGAAGGAATAGATTTTGAAGAAAAATTTTCCCCAATTTCCATAATGGAAGCAGTGAGATTGATCTTGGCTTATGCACATTATAACAAAATAAAAGTATATTAGATGGATGTAAAATCATCCTTCCTAAAAAGAGAACTAGAAGAAGAAGTCTACATTGAACAACCGCAAGGATTTATACTTTCAAAAAAGGAAGATTATGTTTGTATATTGAAGAAGGAACTATATGGACTCGAACAAGCCTCTGTAGCATGGTATTAAATATTGTACAGATATCTAAAATGGCAAGGGTTCATGAAAGACAATGCAGACAAGAATCTCTACATAAAGGTAAATCAATATAGTATATTGATAATTGAATTTTATGTTGATGACATTATTTTTGGAAGTGATCATGATTAGATGAGTCAGAAATTCTCTAAAGACATGCAGAATGAATTCAAAATTTCATTACTTGGTGAGTTGTGTTTCTTTTTGGGACTCCTCATATGTTAGAAAAATAAAGGTATTTTCATATCCCATACCAAGTATATAAAAGAAATGCTAAATAATTTTGGAATGGTATATTTCAAGGCTGTAAGTACTCCCATGTAGACTAGTTGCAAATTGAGCAAAGATGATAAATCCAAGGATGCAGATCAGAGACTCTACAGATCAATGATTGGAATTTTACTCTATGTGACAACATCGAGACTGGATGTGATGAAAGAAGTTGGACAGGTGGCAAGATTTCAAGAAGAACTGAAGGAAACACATCTTATGGTAGTACAGAGAATATTCATATATCTCAAAGAAACAAAAGACTATGGATTATGGTAACCAAAAAGAAATGATCTATATCTAGTTGTATACACAGATGCATATTGGGAAGGAATTGTTGATGATAGAAGAAGTACAAGTGGAGCAGCCTTCTACTTGGGTGATTGTCTGGTATCTTGGTTGAGAAAGAAACAATCTTCAGTATCGTTGTCCACAACATAAGAAAATTATAATGTAGCAACAACATGTTGTATACAGGTTCCTTTTATGAATCAAACCTTGCAGGACATACAAGTGGAATATGATGATTCTATTATGATATTTTGTGATAATACCAGTGTTATATGTATCTCTAATAATCTAATGATGCATTCCAAGATGAAACACATTCCGATGAAGTTTCACTTTCTACAGGAACGGGTTATAGAGAAGAACATCAAGGTAGAGTATATTGGGACAAAAGAAAAGATTGCAGATATCTTCATCAAACCTCTTCCGAGAGAGGATTTTGAGTATCTTCGACAAAAAATTGGAGTAGTTTCATCCCCACAGTGATCTACATGGAATTTGGCATAGTAAGACATGGGGAGAGAAGTAGTAATCATGAAATACTTGAATGATTTTTGAATGTGTTTTATCATATATTTACATGAGGAAGCATAATGAAGAGAAACATCAGTAGAGATCAGAGGCTTACAGACTAGGGGAGAAGCCCCAAGGAGAAGTTACCCTTTGCCATTTATGTCAAAGGGGAAGAGAAAAAAAAGAGGCATGGAAACAAATATAAGAGGCATGAAGATAGGTGGAGCCATTTTCAACATGAGTGTTTCCATTGTTGTGTCTAAGTGTTTCCACCAATGCCAAAGGCGAAGATTGTTGAAAGATTAGTTGTTGAAGCATTGGTTGTCCTTAATTGTTGAAATATTGGTTCTCATTGGTGTCAACCCTTGAAAAGGAAGTTAACAAGTTGCATGTCAAGGTAAAGTAGATGAAAATAGAAGTTAACAAGATGCATGTCATTTGCATGTTAAAGTAACTGTAAACAAAAGTTAACAAGTTGCATGTCAAGGTAAAGTAGTTGTAAACAGAAGTTAACAAGTTGCATGTAAGTTAGTTGTTAATGTAACTGTAAATGGAATTTAATAAGCTGCATGTTAGTCTCATGTCATCATGAGATCCTATGTGAGTTGCATGTCATCATGAGATCCTCATTAAAACACAGAGAAGAGTCAACTGGAAGATCACTTCTATGAATAGAGATTGGAAGATCTCAGGTAGTGAGTCGAGGTCAGTGAAGTCCAGTGAAGGAAGAATGTTGCAGGAGCCGAGCGTATAGAGAAAGAGTTACAAATCTATTTCCTTTAAGAAAATCCATGTGTTTTATGAGGAAAAGAACGAACATATGCGAGTTGTAGTGGGGAAAAGCATGAAGATCTGCAAGCAGGTAGTGTATGGGTCGCAGACCTGTGAAGAAAAGTTTTTGAAGATCAAAGATCTAAAACCTAGGTCAGCTACATATTGAAGGTATGTATTCTTGTGTGTGTTAGGGTGTGTATTCTGAGGAAATTAGGAACATATATGTCTTAGTGATTCGTAATCATTTGATTTGGAGAACTCTCTTATGGATATTGGTATGGGGTATGTGTGGTTGCAATCTTGATGAGATATCAAAATCAATAGTAGCAATAGAAGTATCAGAAATATCAAAAAGAACAGGTTATCCGTTATAGCAATAGAGGTAGTGAGAAATTGGTCTACATTTGTATGCTAGGGTGGTTGGACGAGGCAAGGAAAGGGGTTTGTAGCGTCCTTCTAATTGGAGCCGATAAATCAGGGAGTCAGAGCTTCCTTAAGGATGCAACCTGTAAATAGGGGGTTGGAGCATAATTTGAATTTTAGTTGGATAAATAGGAAGTTATTTCTTACAATGGATGTACTCTTTGATAAATAAAAAAATCATGCTGTGGTTTTCTCCCGCATTGGGTTTCCACATAAAATTCTGGTGTATTGTATTCATGTGTTGTCTATGCATTGAATTATGATTTTGATGATATATTGAATGCTCATGATATTTTTTTTAGGTTCTATATTGTGATTAAAAGTACTAATTGTTCTCATATTGATTCACCCCCCCCCCTCTCAGTATTCCAACAGTAAGCTCATCCATATTTTCATCATCAATTAGGTGCCCCCTTGTTGTAGCATAATTTTATAGATAATGAATGGATTCAGATATTCAATATCTAGGCAATTATAATTTTATTGATAAATTCTTTAATACTAGTACCATAAAATTTTATTTAGAAATACATATTTCTTCGAAAAGAAAACCCTTAACTAAAACTAG
>JZKD02S2156343.1:25929-43538 GCA_000966675.3 Picea glauca
CCATTCAATATTTTAGAACTAGGGAAAGAGTAGTATTCTGTCACAGTTTGTTCTAGATCCAGGTGGATCTGGGGAGATTGGTCTGTGTCCGCACTCACGAATTTATCCTTGAACAGCGCTTGGTTGCGGTATTGTGTGGAATGTGCCTTGCTCACCTTATTTCGGTCCTTCTCTTGTCTATGATGTTGATGGACCTGTTCTTATGATGTTTCCCACTGTCTGCACTTCCCCGGTCTGCTTGAGGAACTATCGCATGTCTGCCAGTTCCTCTTGAATTCTATCCATGTGGCACAAAACATTTTCAAAATCTTCAGTTGTACAATCCTGAACCATTTCGGCTACCATATCTGCATCGTCCTCCATGATTGTGTAATATGGTGGTGTTCTCTGGGCCTTCATCCTCTTGTGTGCACCTCCCATCTGAGTGGATGGTCTCTTATTCAGGCTTGGTTCTTGTGGATTGGGGCTTGGTGTAGTCCCTTATGCTTCCTCGGCCTGCTTCTATTGTTCTTGGGCCAACTGCGTATTATTATTTTTCCCCTTCTGGGTCCGTGTCTTAGCTTTCCCTTCATTCATTAACCTTTTTTTTTTGGCCTATCCTTCATTTTTTTGGAAATCAGACTTCTTGGGGCTATGTTTCTTCCTTCCCTATTTCCTCCTTCACTGCCTTTGTAGGTATGTCTTGGGTGAGGACTAGAATATTCCAGTCATCTTCCCAGTCTTTGATAACCATGTCGATGTGTCCTTCCATGATACAATAACACATTTGTAGCCACTTATTATTGGGTTCCTTCCGCGCCTGTATCCACATCGCGTGTCATGTGGCCTTGAAGTTGGCAATGTCTTGTTACTATGAAACAACCTGTGGTTTTATTCTCCACATGTTGGAGATGGCCTCATGTAGGTCATGAAGGTATCCTTTGAGTATATTTGTGTTCATATTATTGTGCTTGGCATCTGATGCAATGTCGAGTGATAAATACCTTTCTCAACAATTCAGTGTGGGTCTAGTGTTGAAAAATGTGTAATTCAATTCCTTCCATCCCATGATGGCTATCAGCATAAGCATCCATGAGTAGTGAAATTTTGTTCCTAGATCCTACGCATCCTTACATTCATCCAGTAATAAATTCAAAAGATACAGTGCCCAGCTAATTGTGGTGCCCTCGACACATTGTGCTGCAACTGTGACGAACCCAGCCAAAACTTCCTCCCTGTGGAATTTTCTTGGCATCTTGCAAGATAAGAATTTTGCGGCCATTTGTGTCACGACATAATTGATCCTATTTATGATGATTCCTCATGTCCCCCTGTTAGCATCGTATTTCTTCTTCATCTCCTCCAATAGTGATTTTTCCTTTGTCTTATCATCAATAAATTGCACGGGATCCATACCCTGGGATGGAAACCCTATGATGTGCACAATGAGCTCTATGTCTATCGAGACGAGCTTGTCCAACTACATATCCCCCCCGTGTGTCACTTCCATCAATGTTTTGACACAACCATTTGTGTACTATCCTCTGCCAAAGTGTGGTAGATCTAGCAGACCTAAAATCCCCATTTTTTCCAATCCTGTTTCCCACTGGAGTGGTTGATCAATCGGTTCCCCAACTGCGTTCACGCCCATAGTCTATAAGTATAATTTCTTTGGGAACTCCAGGAAATTTTCCATGTCCATTACATCGTGGTCCGAGTATTTTAGGTTCTGGACATGACCTAGCAAGTCTGATTTCACCGGTACCTTATCTAGTATACACGAAAAAACAAGAGCTATGACTAGTTTCTTGCGTGCTGACCTAGGTACCTGCTTGTCTTTTTTCCGCAGTGGCTGGCTCAAGGTTCTAGCTACCATCATTTATACTTTGAAATACCATTCTGGCCAACCCGTGACATCTTCCACTGTTCCTTCTTGTGGGTGGTCTGACACGGTTGTTTGGGATTCGTCTGGTTAGATCGCTACTTCCTTATTTGTCTTCATCCCATTAACTCTTGGAGTTGTTTCAAGGTTCTCTAGTTGCACCTCGTTCAGGGTTCGTGCACCCTAGTTATATTGCTCCTGTTATTCTGCCGGCCTATCCACATTCATGCCCTCAGGTGCTAGCTGTTGGTTTCCTTCTACCACGAGTATGGGATTCAATGGTGTTGTATCTGGTGAGGGGATTTTGTTGACATTGATGACCTCTGGTAGCTTCTGTTCGGTTTCCTACGACTATACCTATGCCCTAGTTATAATTCTAGAGTGTCGTGCGGTATAGGTCAACTCTGCTTGTTTTGGTTGTGCCATGGTGGTGAATGTCGAGCATTTTTTGAATTCAATGGTCTCTGTAACCTTTGTGAGTTGTGCTCTATGCTTTGTATTCTTTCTCACTCTCTGTCTTTTCCAGTTTTGCAATAAATTGTTTGCTCCCACGTTCGTGTTTTGAATAGGCATCGTATGAAACTTTTTTAGGACACTACCTTTATGACATATTCAATGAACCTATGATTCCTTCATACTTTCCATTACTCTCCCTCATTGTCTGCAGTTGGCGATATTAATGCAGTGTTTCGTCAGTCCTTTCCGTCATTCAATTCTGCATGAATTCATCGTTTCGTACTACTTTTGTCACCTTTCCATTTCCCACTTGTTTCCCTTTTTACCTGTCCATTAGCCTTATTGCCATCGGGTTTGTATTTATAAGTGTGCATGCTCTTCCTTCTTCTAATGCACTGTGCCTCTGTTGGTACTATTTAATATCCTGTCATTTTTTATTTTTTTTTACTTTGCAGTGGGTGGTCGACTGTCCCTTTATAGCTTCAGTCTACTCCTATTGATCATCCCTCTGAGTTCTGCGCCTGATAAGTCTTTCAACTATACATCTCCTCCATCTGTGATATTTTTTACTTTGTATGGTCTGTTGATGGGTCCTAAATATGTTTTATTCAACAACAGGAACCAAACCCACCACTGAGGCCCAATTAGACTCTACAATGTTTAATAGTGGAATGGTTCTCCAGATATTGCGATCCGGCCAATTAATCGATGGGCTTTAAGTTTTCTTGTGAATTCCCCTCCTTTCATTTAGACGTTCTCTTTTTTGTGTTTTATTTTTGGTGTGACTGGTATAAGATGGAAAGCCGGTATAAACCAACTAGGCAACAAATGGGAAAAAAATTAAACTACTGGAGAAGAGGTTGGATTTGGGATAACCCTTACACCCTAGCATGCAGACAATGATCGTATACCACAGGCCTAGTACTAATACATTAACCATGTGAATATTCCAATTACTGACTGA
Organism: Picea glauca; assembly: GCA_000966675.3. NCBI lineage: Eukaryota > Viridiplantae > Streptophyta > Pinopsida > Pinales > Pinaceae > Picea > Picea glauca. Next base: position 29,211 of record JZKD02S2156343.1, read on the forward strand.
GAACTAAATTATCAAAAGAAAACATGCATGTGATAAACAACGGTCAGAAAAATAATTTTCTCAACTCTAATCATCAATCACATAATAACACAAAGATTCATTTTCATCATTAAAGAAAGAACTATAAAACATTGCATCAGATAAATTATAAATAGATTTAATAGCTCTTACTCATTACTGCATCCATTCATGAGATGGAATAGGAAATAGTTCTTCTCCACATCCAATCATACACGAATTTGATGAAAACATAAACTTGTCTCTGGTCCATAAGGACTTCTCATTTAAAGGAAAATCCAAAATAATTCTTAACAAAACCAGAAATGAGAGTTTCTTGCAACAACCATCGACCTATAACTAATTGGTCTATGCTCTTATTTATAACATACAATTAACTGAAAATAATGGCTAAAGTGAAGATAAGTAAAACACGATTCACCACGTGGCATTCTCCCCTATCAGTTTTTCTAGGAGTCATCTCAAGATATCACTTTAAATGTGTGATTCTTCTCGTATTCCGACCAATTGATGAACACCTCCTCACATGTCTGGGCATATGAAAATATGTGTTGTTCCATTAGGGTCATGTAAATCTCTCTTATCTCTATGGCATGTGCCTGATACTTGACTAGACTGGCATTTAACTGTTGCAACATAGCCCGAGCTTTGATTGGGTGTTCCATAAACTGTCGCACCTGACCCATCTCTCTTGTGTCTATCACCTTTCCTATTTATTTGGCCTAGGATGAATCTTTCTTAGTGTGCGATTGGATTATGTCGTGCAAGTCGATGAAGTCATCGGGCATGCCAAACTTTGGGAGTCTGATATCCTTCATTTCCTTGTTGATTTTGACCCAGTTTCTCTCACAACTGGTCCATTTCTATTGGATTTTTCAGTGAGGTTCTTGAGCCATTTTTTCCCAATACTTAGCCACTTTCCTTATGCGATCAAGACTACTTTCCTTCAACACCCGAATGTAATTTTATTCTTTATCTCAGCTTGGTTGGACTGCACCAACGTAGTCGAATTTCTCTACGGCTTGCTGCGCTTTATCATACCACTGCTCCATATCTTTGCACGTCGCAAGTGCCATGTGTGTGTCTTCCTAGAGATCAACTATTCTTGCAGCAAATAAGTGTCGCTCATCTGTGAACTTTCTATAAGCCTCCTTGAATTCTCTCCTTAGGTACACTGTGACCTATGTGGTGTCCTGATAGTACTTATCCAAGTGGCGCAAATGTTCTATTTCTTTCATGGAGGTGACCAACTCTTTTTCATCTGTTTTATCTCTTTCCAAGGTGTCATCTATGATTTCCATCCCTGAGCTGATGATCTTGGACATCTTAGCATGTTCTATGTTGATCAGATGTTCCTCTATAGTGATGATGATGGAACGATCTAAAGTGATCCTCCTCTTCTTGGTGGTCCTCTAGACGATAGCCTTTTTTTCCCTATCATAATATATGGGATGTATGTTGGATACTTTGTCAACATGTTCGGTAATTTTTTGATCTCCCCGGGTGAGTGTATTTCCCAAACTTCCAGTGGTATATGTTTGTTCATTATTGGGTTCTTGAACTACCTCATTATGCTTTGAAGGCATGACTTCTATTTTTCACTCATCGAGGGTTTGACTACCAATTGAAATAGAGGTGTCAGGGATAGACTCAATACTTACTTGTACATCGGTCATTGAAACGTTGATTTCCTACTATGGGTCTCCTTCCTCTAGCTCACCCGACCGTGGCTCGTCCTTCGGACTGTCTGCTTGGGTCTCTGGTGCATCGAGTATTTCAGTGTCTGGTAAACTCTCGGCTTCCTTTTATTTTTGTGGGACCTCCTAGGTTTGGACCTCAGGAATAGGAGAATATGTCTTCTTAGGTCCCTTTTCTTCTTCGACATGCACAAGGGTCCCAAGAGATACCTATGGGATCTCATCATCATCATATATTTTTATTAACTCACGGAGGGGGTCTGCTGCACTTGTTTCCACTGATGCCTTGATTATCTCCGACTGAGTTGAAACACCTATCGGTGATCCAACCAATGGCATTATGAATTCAAGGTCGTCTAACCCGATGATTTCATTGATGTCTATCAGTTCAGGGCCGCTTGGGCCTATCTGGATTTCATTCGGGTTATCGGAAGGGAGCACTAGAATCCTGATTAGGTTTAGGTTATCTCACATCTGATCCATTATCCACTGGGCATCTTCATACATGAGTAACCATCTCTCCTGCATGTCTTGAGCCTCGGGGAAATTTCTTTCTTGTATCAGGGCTACCAGGGGAATCTTTGTTGTTTCGGCCGTTACCGTTTCCTCTCTAGATCTGAGGGCCTCTTGACCTGTTTGTTCTAGAATATCTGTCTATTCATCCAAGCTCATGGATTTAAACCTATTCATCTTAGGGTTGACCATCCTTACTACAACTTCATCCCAATCCTAAGCATTTTCCGTGAAGACCTCGTCTTCAAATTTGTCGTGGGCATATGGCCAGCAAGACGACACTTGAGATGCATGTTTTAGGACTAGATATTTTGGGTCATGTTTGTGAAAATGACCGGTCTGGAATCAGAACTCTAATTGACTCAGTCCTTCCTTCTTAGATTGGGCGGTGTCTTTTACCAAGTAGAAACCTATATAGAATCCATAAGATATAAATTTATGTTTCTTGTCTTTCACCAGGGAAGCGTTGTAGCCTTATAGGATAGTCTGGTAACATATCTCCCCCACCACTAGTCGGTCAGGAACATGCACAGGTAAAAGGTGTGGTGCCATGGTGGCCTCGAAAACCCTAATATAGGTATCGTTCTCATCCAGATACTAGTGACCAACCTTTGATATCATATTTTTGGCTGCAACCAATAGTCTTGGACACTCTTTCTTGAAAAGAATGAAATGAATGCAGGTGATGAATTCATCGCAGATGAGGGAGTAGGATTTTTTGTACCTTTTCTCCCATAAGACGCTGAAATATACATCGACTGGGAGTTCCGATATGTGCCAACTCAATTTCATTCCAGAAAAAACATTTCTGGCGTAGATGACGCCCAATAAATAAGAAGCCATGTAAAAGGATGGAGTCTCTCCTTCTTTTGGCATCTGAGCCTATTGTATGCAAATGCTTAGCTACTTGGAAATTATGGCACCCCAGTTAAAACCTCTCCTAGAAATGGCTACAGTATAATCTAGAGGAATCCAAGCATCTGAAAACCTGGAGAAATATTTCTCCCTATACAACTGAAAAATGAGGGCCATTAGATAGATATACGCCTCCCTTAAGTTGGTCGTTTGGTAATATCCGGAGATATGATTGGTGTATTTTTTATCCTCTCACCACCATGAAGCCCTCACTCGACCAGTGTCATGGTGTTCATAAAAGTTGACGATGAAATCAGTGTTCATTCGCTCTTCTGAGTCTCTGAGCTTGTAATAATTATGCTCCTCTACCGGAAGGGAAATCCTGACACACACGCCATTGTCATCATTGATCAGAAACTTATGTGTGTCTGTGTGGTTGATGGTCCATTGAAGAAGTTATATACAGGGGAACATCGGGGTCCTTCTCACTACCATGTGCAGGTATGACAGTCAGATATTTGGAAAAAATTCATCATCGAGCTTTCTCATGTTGTGGTTGTTGTGCGGGCTATATTCTGGGAATTATTAGCAGCTTATCTTCTTGAAGAGTTATCCCCAGTGCAGGAGTACCACCTTGCCCCCTATGTTTTCCTCTGTGTCTCCAAAGGCCAAAGGTTGAGTGAAAATATTCTTGGTGGATGTTCTGATAACTGGTTCTGACCTTGGAGAAAATTCTAATTGGTTTGTTGGACCTGGGGACAAACCCTCTCCCACCTTTGGTTCCTTTAGATTAGACGCTCTCAGTGATTGCCTAGTGTTTGTAGTTCTTGGAGGCATTTTTCTTACAAATGAAAAAATCCTTTAGGGCCGACGTATAGAGTGACATTGGATCAAAATGTATATATGAAGTGAAAACATAGAAAATCGAGACTGGTACATACCTGTAACACTTGCTAAAAATTGTAGTTTGATACTCACAAGGGGCTTGAAAGCTTTTGAATTTCTCGTCTCATTCTTCTAGATTCTCTGAAACTCCTTAAGACACAAAGTAATCTACAATGGCTCAAGAGGATTTAATGGATAATAACTTACCATTCGTATCAACCAATTAATTTGGGTGATGAGTGAAATTCAAACAAATCTATCGCCAAATATCTGTAATTTAATTCATCATGGGTTGATGGAGGAGGTGTGGAGGGTGATGTGTTGTATCAGTAAATTCAAATGGTCCTTTTGATTCATGCACGAATTAGAAACTAATGTGAGATTTGGAATTAATTAGTCCCCTAAATGCTCCAGATTGCAACGTATCTAGTGCTAAAACTTCCAATCGTGTCTCTTTCCTAGTGGGTGGATTGAGTACCGATAAGGTGTTACGAGTGTTTTCGCTGATATTCTTCTGTGAAAACCTCCGACGCCGATCAATTTCATCGTATGGTGTTGATGAGGTACAACTGGCTTGGGATACATGACATTGAAGACCAGTGACTTAGCTCATGGGTAATGGTCAGGCTCAAGACTTATTCAAGTTGTGCGCTCTAAGATAAGCCTGGGTTTGTCGATAACAAAAAGGTATCGGGGATCGAAATTTGGGGATAAACCTATCACATATTTTCCTTTGGGTTAACATCCTCAAAACTCCTGATGCCAAAACATTTTGGGAGTCGGCGATCGAAGAAAACTTGTAGTGTGGTCCGAACATTCGTCACGGTTTGGTATCCTCCATTTCGCTAAGCGCATCAGGTATCAACCATTGGCGATATCATTTCTTTCTTCATTAACATTTTACTATTTTCTCCTTTTACTAAAACTAAAGGGGATTGGTTGTTGGCGATATCCTTGTGTGATGGTTGTTGAAAAAGAAAACTTCCTTTTTTCGATGCCGATGAAGATTGACGCTCGATGACTGATTTTCTTTCATCCTTTAATTCCTTCTAATGCCGAATATTTGAGCGCATCGAGGGGAAGTGTTTTGGCTACTGATTCATTATTTAAGCATTAATTCCTTTTTAATTCATGAGTTTTCATATATTCAAGAAAACTTTGGAAGACTTAATGAGAGTAGAAAATGATAAGAAAAGGGAACATATTTCATAATGAAGTCGAATTAGATAGTGAAAAATATCAAGTGTTACCCAAAAAGAAAAAATTGACATAGGCTTTTTAGGGTGTGTTGAGTGCTCAACAAATGGCAACTTACTGGGAGAAAGCAGAATATATGTTCCTTCTTCGGGCTCAGCTGATGTAAAAGATGGTGGAGAACTCAATGGCTTTAAATCATAACCTATTTTACCTTTTCTTTTGAAATTGTCCAGTTGATGCCTCTGGGTCTACCTGTGGGGTTTTCAACTTCTGTTCCTCCTTATTTTCCTGTAACCCTAAATAAATCCCTCTTTTGAGAAGAACCTAGTAGAGAATTCACTGGCACTAGACCCTTTAGTTACCTTCATTTATTTTCTATGGTGTTGCTCTGCTCCCAACGAGCGTCCATAGCCCCGACAGAGTCATCCCGACGTCACAAACCTTGCTCCATTTCCAGCAAGTGTCCATAGCCCCAGTGGAGATATCTGCATACCCTCTCTTGTTGTGCACTCATTTGATATAGTTGAATTTTACTTTGGCAGAATTCCCTGAGCTAGCGGGAGAGGAGGACGTCTTCTATTTGCAAAAGTTTGAGGTGATTAAGGTGAAAATTACTAGCTCTGTCTTTGAGGTGCATGTAGCCCTTTCTGTATTTCCTTCTTTCCCTTAATGTCTTACCATACCACTAAGAAGACACTTTTGACATTTCTCCAAAGTTATTCATCTGCACAGGTTAGATAGAGAGCCCCTCAAAATAATTGCAGGTTCCCTAGAATTTCTCATGTTTGTATGTGAGCGACATGTTCGGAAGAGATTTCTCTATGTCACATGATTTAAGGTCAACCATTTTCTTGATAAACACAATATTCAAAAGCATAGAAGTCCAAATAGAAAAAGAAAAAAAAAATGCATTTTGCAATCGACCTAGATAGACACAAAATCATGAAAATACGCACACAAAACATAAAATATCTTATTATTATTATTATTATTATTATTTTAATGGAAGTATTATTTTAGGTCTTGGAAATTAACTAGGAGGGTGTCATGTTCCCCCCTTAGATTCTATAATCGATAAGTGACTACCCCAATCTTCTCGATCACCTGAAAAGGTCCAAGCCATAGATTCTGAAACTTAGAATGTTTTCCTTTAGGTTCATTTTCTCTGTCCCATTTCAAGACTAAGCCTCCTACTTCAAAATTCTTCTCTTTAGAATTATGCTTGTCAAACCATCGTTTAACGATCTGTTGGTGGGCTATGAATTTTGATTTAGCTTTCTCCCTTTCTTCTTCTAACATGAGAAGGGTTTCAATTCTTTGTTGTAAGGTTGATGAGGGATGCCCCCTAGACTCTTGAGCAAGTTGAAGAGATGGGAGATATAGTCTGTTTGGGAGAATGGCTTCCTGTCTGTGTACAATTACTACATGGAAGCTTGCACCAAGGTGAAAGTCCGTTAAGCAGGTCACCATTGTAACTGTTCCACCATTCCTATCCCTTTCTTTATTTGATCATGCGACATTGGATTTCATCACCAACTAGTACAATCATCAAGAGAAGTTTTGTTTGCTTGGTTGATTCCTAGATTTTGTTAGCATATGCTATTTCTTTTTGTTAGTTGGTCTTATATTTTTAGTGTGTACTATTATTCTCCAAAATTAAGCCTGTAGACGATAAAGGTCTTCGTTGATCATGTAGGATGCAAGGGATGCCTCCAGAAAGCTATCAACCCTTACTTCCTAACCCTCTAGAAGACAACTACCGTAGAGAGGTAGAAAATCAATCTGACGCTGGAAGTGTTATTTCTCCTCCGTTAGATAACTTAAGAGGTTCTTTGGTTACTGTTGAAAATCCCACTCCTCACACTACATCTATGTCGGTAAGCCCTCTCGAACCAATTTTGATTCATTTAGAATCCCTTGGGAACGTCATAGACGAAGAGGTCCCATGATTACCGGAGAGAATTTTTACCGAAACATATATGGGATCCATAGAACCAACTTTTGGTGATGAGTATAGGACTCTTGTTCATCCTAGCACTGTAGTAGATACAAATCCCACACTTGCTCGTTCTTTATGGAGGACTTCATCGGGACGTGATCTCTATGCAAATTTCGAATCCTTTTGACAACCCTTTCATCTGCATGACCCTCCTGGTGAAACAGGACCATCTGGTCAAACCATGAATCACCCATTCGAACAGGTCATTAAACCTACTGTTACGTCAACACAATTTCATCCTAATGCTGGACTCATCACCTCTACTCATCTCCAAGGCACTTTGATCCCTACCCCCATTTTTACAAGCTTTTACTCTACAGCTCCACATGTTCCACACGATCCTGCTGGGACATCTTTTCACCTGAGAATGCAAACCCCTTCCAGCCAAATACAACTGGCTAGAGGGAAACCACCATCTAACAAAAATTTCCTTCTTGGAGGACTACCATTCTATGGTGGGCCTAACCCTCCCTGGGGACAACCCCTTTTTCATGCTCCTCCTGGAGGGAAACCTCTATTTTCCAGTCATACCCCAGTCATTAATCCATTGTTGGCAAGGGGGCAACCTTTGTTTGCTGGAAACCCTTCACAATCCTAGGGAGTATCTTCAGGAGGCACTTTTATTCAACCCCACGTTGGGGGGTACTCATATCATAACCCACTGGGAGGATTATAAAATCTTGTTTCTTTAGGAACATTTTATGGACAACCTTATCTAGGCGGCATCCCAAACACCACTTGGAGTTCTCCGAGACAAAAACCTTATCCTTCTCATGGGTCTAATGTGTATCCGCCTCTGGTATCTACTCCTTACCATCCTCAAGGGAAAAATGTTTATCCTCCTTATGGAAAAGCAAATCACCCGGCCTATAATCCTTAGAACCCACCAGGTTATGCAAATGTTTCTCATCCAGCATCAAATCTTGCTTATCATGGCCAGCAACAACCATATGTAGGAGGACCTACTAGTTACAAATATCCACCTAACCCAGTTTATGGTCCTACTGGTGTTCCTATGCCACACCGGTAGCATCCAAAAATTAACCAACAACTACCTTTCCTTGTGACTTTGGATCTCCCAGACTTGTCTCAGTTAACTAATGATCCTATTTTTCATTCACCGGTTTGGCCAATCATTCCAGCTAAACTTCTTTCTGATATTCAAAAATTTGACGGAAAATCTAGAGAAGACCCAAATAACCATGTGATGACTTTCCATTTGTGGTGTTCATCAAACTCCCTCATGGATGATTCTATACGTTTGCGTATTTTCTAGCGGACACTTACGGGCTCAGCAGCAAAGTGGTATATTGAACTACCACATGCTTCTTTTCATAATTTCAATTCCCTTGCCATGTCTTTCCTCATGCACTTTCAACTACCTATTCGTTACAAGAGGGGTACTGAAATCTTGACCTCCCTTCATCAAACTGACTCCATGCATATCTCTGACCATATTCATGAGTTGATATGACGACGAAGGATGATCAAGGTAATCATTCCTGACATATTATTTGCATAGTGGTTTACTAAATCACTCTTACCCCCGATCGCTTGTGATGCTGCTATGGGTGGTGCAGTCACTGAGGAAGAAACCATTGCTTGGGCTTAGTACTTAGATTTGGTTTATTCACAATCTGGTACTTTGTATGATTTTCTTCTGAATGTTGCTCGAGCTAATACCGATCCATCCAAATCGTCATCCTCATCTCATGAAGACAGTGTTATCGGTTCCGTCAAAACTAAATCTACTTCCCAATCGACCAGACCCTCCTCTACCTCCCCCCAAGATCAGATTTCTAAGGTGAATGCAGTTCAATCTACCCCTTCACAACAATTTGGAGGTAAGAAGAAGACAAAGAATAAATCAAAAAATACTAATAATAATGAACAACCAAAAAATCAATCTCAAACAACTGCTACCAAAAAGAAACCACAATGGAAACTGAAATTCCTATGTATCATTTGTGGTGACAATCACTACACTCTAGACTATCCACATCGCAATGAAGTGGCCAAAATTTTCTAAGGAAATTCACAACCCGTTGTGCTTACTCATCCTTTTCCACAGCAACAATCCATGGTTGCTCAAACACCCTCACCTGGGGGTAGTTCTAGCCATCCTCATGATGAGGCCTCGACGAGTGCACATACTTATATGTTTAATGGGATTAATTTGAACTCTCTCTCTAAGACATACAACACACCAGGTAACCCTAACAAAGGAAAGGACACTAACGGTACCACTACTTTACCGTATCCATTACCGTCCTCTGTTAGTCCTCCATCTAGACCACTGCATATTGAGAAACCTATGTTCGACTCTATATTACGCCCTCCTAAGAGAACTATCCACAAACCTACCTTTAATCCTAGTTCACATGCCACCCAGAACTACAACATTGTTGAAGATTTGGCTCAAGCACCGTGTGCTATGTCTATGTTAGAAGTTCTACAACACTGCCCCAGTCAATGTAGAATACTCTTGGTTGCTATTGGTGATGTTGACCTTGAGTCGTCCAACCATATCATGTTTAACCTGGAAAATTATGCATCTCGACCCTCCCACCAACTTGCTTTTCAAGTTGATGTTGTTTTTCACAATCAACAAATCCATCGAACTATTCTAGATGAGGGAGCTTCAACTTGTGTCATGTCTTTAGCGTGTTGGAAAGGTTTAAAATCATCTTCACTCAAAAAATACCCAACGATGTTACACGCCTTCAATGTGTGAGGTTTTCATCCCCATGGACTTTTACAGTCCCTGCCCATCCAATTGGGTTGAAAAACTGTCACTGTTGATGTTGAGGTGGTCGATGCTCCCCTCGATTACAACTTCTTACTTGGAAAAAGTTGGTTTTATGCTATGACTGTTGTTGCCTTGTCGGAATTTCGATGTGTACAATTTCCTCATCAGGGAAAAATTGTCACTGTTGATCAGTTGGATTTCTGCACGACCGATGCTCACACTCTCGCTACCAACAATATTCCTTTCTTGGGAGACCACAAGATCACGTATGAAATCATTGGTGTTGGCTTATTGAAATATTATAGATTTATGGGTACCTTCCCTACACCACTTCCATTGAATACACATCATATTTCCACTGTCAATATGATTTTGACTGTGGATTATCAATCTTTGCAATCATCTGACCCTTGGATTGTACCTAGTCCATTGGAATTCGATGCATTAGATGACACCATGCCACTTAGTCCAGCCGAAACATCATACATTTCTATCCAATCCACTTCTCCCTCGTCGGATGACCAACATCTATTGGCACCGACAGTTCCTTGATGCAATCATGGTTAAGTTCCTTATCATCTGCAATCGATTACATTTCCCCAATTTTTCCCTCGGATGAATCTATCATGGAAATGTTGAGAATTGACACTCTACCTCAGGATGATAACCATAATTGATCCTATTTTCTTCCTTCGCGTGAAGAAATTCGGGCAGATATACAGTCTGTCTCCCCACTTTATGTTGATTTTCCATCGTCTCCCATGCCTTCAATGTCCGATGATTTGGATCCGGTAGTTGACATGGTGATTTCTTCGGTAGGGCTATTGGAGCCTGATCTCCTTACCACTGTCGTGACCCTCAACGTGTGTTCCTTCCAGAGTGATTTTCTTCCATCCAGTGAAGATCTCTTGGAAGCCATGATCGAGTTTTGTCCCTTGACATGGTATCCTTCCAAAGAGTTATTCTCTTGGAAGTCATGATCAAGGAGAGTCTACGAGCATAGTTTCTCTTCTCTGTAGCAAGATCATTAAAAAAATGAAATTGAGTTCATGAGAATATTTTTCCTCTCTGTAGAAATATCATTAAAAAATGAAACAACAATCCAGGGATTGAACCTAGACCCTTGAGCATAGTTATTTTTCTATGTCAAGCTCGTTAAAAAATGAAACAATCACCTCTCTTGAACCTTCTTTTCATCCACTCTTATCCTTTTTCTCCGTATAATAGAGAAATTGGTGACCACCTCAAAGTCAGTGAATGAATTGAAGCTTGGAGGGAAGGTATCTAGCCTTTGATGATCATTCTAGAGTTAAGCCACTAGCTTTCAAGCTGGGGGCATACCAAGCTTAGTCTTTGTTCTTTCTTGTGCTCAGAAAAAACATGAGAATTTAACCGAGTGGACTTTTATCACTTTTTCAGACTCGCATGGATATACAAAAAAGGAACCCCTTGGAGTCATCTTTGAGCTCTTTTCAGACTCTGTAAACATGAAAAGATTGCCGAGTGATCTTGCTTCCTTTCCCAATCATGAAAAGGTTTAAAAGGGAATCTTTCCAGTGATAATTTATCTCTTTTTCTGCCTCATAAGACTAATATTACAAAAATGGACAACATTGGAGTCATCTTTAAGTTGTTTTCAAACTCTCTAAATATGAAAAAACACTGAGTTTACCTTCGTTGGACTCGTTAAATGGTCATACATTGAAGGGTCCATATGGGATCGAACCCTTACGTCTTCTAGTTCATTAAACAAAGGAAGAGGGACTTACCAAAGGTGAGTTATATCGAGCACGTGTTACCCTTCTCGATCTCGTTAAATTAAAAAGAGGTACTTGTCTATCTGGATGGGGGAAAAATTGAAAGAAGCAAGCCAAGAAGTTTTTGAGAACACTACCAGTAACTCTTACGGTTGCCTTTGAACATGGCACTTTGTCTTTGCACGCATTTTAATCCATTGAACCTCTGCACTGAGCTAATTCTTTGAGTTTCTTTTACTCCTTTAGGTCACTTGACGAAAGTCACAACATCCACTGCATTATAAAGTTTTGGTCCATGTCATGTTTCTGTTGTTGTGCCTCAGTGTTCAAGGGAAGTATCTACCTTGAGATTCAGCCATCACAAATATCCTGTTTTAATACCTGTGTCAGTCCATGTTCATTTGATCTACTAATTACATCTCTGTGTCAGTTTTGTGTCATTGATGGGGGATACATCAAGGCCCTCCTTCGATGACTCTATTCCTATTGACTTCAACACATTATCCAGGAGATAGACTTAGAAACCAGTTAGTACCTTGGGACCTGCATGCCTCAATGGCAGGCCTCCTCGTGTCTGATAGTGGGTTTACATTATTGATCCCTGATCAAATGATTCCGTGGATGTTTGATTTCATCTCATTCATTCACATTCATCAATATGTACTACAGTACCTTGGGAATCATTGACATCAATGGTGATATCCCTCGCGCTTGTTAACATTTTACATCATTGATCGGTAATCAAGTGGTTTCTTCCATGTTCGACATCAGAACATCTATTCACATGGTTAGATTCATACTACATCAGGATCGGTAAGAAGACTCTAGGTTGATTCATCACTCTTATGCATACTTTGCCCAGGTTGCAAAGGATTTCTTTTGAACTATGACACATATATTGTTAGAGAGATCCACTTTATAATGGTCATGGCTATGTCTTGTCATCTCATAGATCCACTGTGTATTCTTCATGGCTATGATCAGTTTAGGTCATAGGGGTATAGATCCACATTGTATCTGCAATGGCAATACCATTTTTGTCAATATAATTATGGATCCGCAGTGTATTTTATGGTGGCCATACCTAAAAAGTCTTTGTCACTCAAGCATAGGTATGCCTGCCTTGGGTTTTGAAACATGTCATAATATTTGTTTGATGGTTGTGTGTATCTTTTTCTGGTCTCTCTACATCCATACCCTTGCTTGAAAAATTCTACAAAGTACTTCAATCATCATCATCTTCTAACTTCATACTTTGGGGTGCAATCTGTTACACCTCAAAATTACTCACTTTTATAGTGTCATAAGTCTCGTCATTACAAGTGTTTTAAGTGTCACATCTTGTCTGCAAGTGTCGCATCTTGGAGGACCTATCAAGGAGCTCAAGGAGCTATCAAGGAGCTTAATATTGAAGCTCATCCTGGACTTTTCAAGGACAAACGTCGTTCATAAGGTACATATCTTTCTCCTTCTTTTTCTTTCATTAGCTTGATTAGATCTAAAATAAAGTCAGTGTCCATGTTAATCACCATCTGTCTTGGCCTTAGGAGTTTAGAGACCAAGAGGGAATCCAGTTTTTAGCAGAGGGATTCACCTTCAACACAAGTGACATCAGTATCTCAAAAAAACCAGTGATGCACTCCAAGATGAAGCACATTCCAATCAAGTATCACTTTCTATGGGAACAAGTTGCAGAAAATAACATCAAAGTTGAGTATGTGGGAACAAAAGAACAAGTGGCAGACCTCTTTACAAAACCACTTCCATGGGAAGCCTTTGAATATCTTTGCCAAAGACTTGGAGTTATTTCTAGTCCAAAATGAAATTTTTTTTAATGCTTTTTGAATGCTTATCTTATATGTCTTAGATGTACATGAGGAAGCACCATAAGAGGACAGTTCAGTCAGGGGGAGAAACCCCAGATGGAAAGATACTTTTTCCATTTATGACAAATGGGGAGAGATTTATCATATGCAGAGGACAGAGGTATGGTTCTAGGGGGAGCATGAGTGATATGATTTTAGTATTTCATCAGAGTGTTGCCATCATTTCCAAAGGGGGATATTGTTGACTAAGGCTAGTTGTCATTGATGTCAACCCTTGAAGAAATCCATATAGAACAAAGGTTCGGGTAATGGACCCAATATTGTTTTATGTAAATATGAATCATTATTGTTTTTTCATGGTTGATAAAAAGTAAATATGGATGAAATCCAAAGTGGTCCCCTTATGCTGAAATCCCTCATGGGAAGATGCTTTGCAGAGTAAGAGAAACCATTCTTAATTGTGGAATAATGAGATGAAGAACAATGAATTTGTCAGGGAAACTATCCTATATGGATAGTTCTTTTCATGCCATTTTCAGTGGTATGTAGAATGGCACATAACTCCTCATGGTTAGAGAGTTATGACCATATGAAGTTGGAGAACCCAGGTTTGGGTAATGGACCCAAGTTTGTTTGATGGATAAATGTATGATTTTTGCTATATTTTAAGGTAATAGTATTCTAGATGGATAGTAAACTTCATTCCATTTCTGGTGTTATGTGGAATGTCACATAACTCCTCACGGTTTGAGAGTTATGGCCTTACGAAGTTGGAGGACCTTCATATGTCATCTAGAAGCCCCAAAAGGTCAAAGTAGTCAAAGTGGTTTAA
>JZKD02S2156354.1:0-10198 GCA_000966675.3 Picea glauca
GTAGCTGACTGGGAATGATGACTTTGAGTAATCTTTTGTATATTTCATCCATCTCTGTATACTTGGCAAAAGTTGGATTGAAGATGAAAATATATCGGATTTCGTGCTGTATGCTGATGTCTGGCTGCAAGGTTTCTAAGAACGCCTTGCCTGTTATGTTGCACTGTATTCCTGAAAATTTAGAACTATCTTTGGCCACTGTGGCCAACTTCCATTTATAATCAGGAAGGGTCATTAAATTTTCATTTAGGACCCTTAATCCAGGGAGTCCTTTCTTTTGCAGAGCTTCGATTTTGCCGAAAAATCTTTGCACTCCTGTGTCCATAGTCTGGACTTTCTCTTCCAACTGCAGCACTAGCCCTCTTTTGGTCAGAACCCTCTTGACTTCGAGGATGGTTCTTGTCCTGTCTTCAATCTTCAAATCCTCTAACTCTTCCCTGGTTTTGGAATTTAGGAATTTAATGATCTCAGTGGCTTCTATGGGCATTTCTCCCAGCTCTCCTCTTATTTTCTCAATAGCCTACCTACTCCTTTGTACTAGTTCTTTTTGCTCAAACATGATTTGCACCATAGGCCATATTTCATTTATGGATTTGGAGATATCCATCCAGATATTTTCCTTGGACACAACAAGTGTCTTGCCTGCCACTGTTTTCTTTTGAAGCTATTTCAATTCTTGTTTGAGCTTGTCTGATGTTTGTTTCTCCATGGAGTAGCTAGTTTGGTAAGAAGACTTAAGTTCCTGAAGGTCCTCAACCTCATTTTTAAGTCTGTTAATTTTTGTCTCTTGCAAGTTCATCTCCCCCATGGATTTTGCTAGTTCTACTCTCTTTTCCAGAGATGTCAGTGGAGTTGTTGAGGTAATTTCTATTGTAGCTGTTGTGCTTACTCCTGGGAGAGGAACTTCACTTAATAGAACGACCTCCATAAGCGTTGATTGTTCCTTCTCCTTCACTAACCTTTCCAGTTCTACTTCCATCTCTTTCAACTGTGCATTCTGCTCCATGATCAACTTGAGAATCTCATCCTTCTCACCTTCTATCTCAAATATCTCCTTTGTTTGTGCTTCTTCCATTGGTGGAAGTTTCGGTTGTTTCCTTAGAGATGCTATATCAACATTTTTATTTTTTAAGCATCTCCTTGACTGCTTTCACATTCGAGGGGTCATACCCGATCTTGAGGACCAATTCTTCCAACGTTTTAATTCTGTTATCCTTTGCAAAGGATGATATATTTTCTAACTTCAGTTGTGTTTGAACGCTGCTTAAAGAAACTTGTAGTTTAGCAGCCAAAGTAGAAGCATTTTCCAAAGTGGAGAAAACCATTTCTCCAGTTTGCCTGTGCAGATCCATTTGATCGGCCGGGTGCACATCTCTGGTGTGGAACTCGAACGTTTCCCTTTTATAATCAGTAATTGCCTTTGTCTCGGGAACCTATGCCTGAAAAAAATCCATGGGCATTCTACCCTTCTCTGTATCAAACGCAGACAACGGTCTGTGATGTGCCATAGATGTCTGTTTCCAAAACTGAGCATAAGTATTGTTGGTCAGCGTCTGATTTCTCTTTTTGATCAGGTCATATTTCTCGAAAATACTCAATGACGCAGACGTCACCCAACACACGTCCGCGATCACCAGGACCTTCCTTTTCCCAGGACCAAAGAGTTAAAGTACTCCTCAACCCCCTGTTGGGAGTTCTCAATACCCACAGGCTTTCTCTGCAATCTCCCTTCTTTAAATCGGGAAATCGAACCTGGCGATA
Source organism: Picea glauca (assembly GCA_000966675.3). Taxonomy (NCBI): domain Eukaryota; kingdom Viridiplantae; phylum Streptophyta; class Pinopsida; order Pinales; family Pinaceae; genus Picea; species Picea glauca. Next base: position 1,762 of record JZKD02S2156354.1, read on the forward strand.
TCGCGAGTCCTGCGCTCACAAAATCGGGTCTTGTAAATCCCCGAACCCCGATGACCACTCGCCTGTGGCTTTCTTTCTCCTTCCAATAGCTCCTTCTCCACACGACCTGTCGGCCACGGGACCAAACCCCTTTTCTCTATCGGAAATTCGGAGTTCGTGAATTTGCAATGCGAAGAATTCACGCCCCTAGGATCTCCGACGCCACCTGTCCCCCTTTTCTGCGCTCTAGGGCCCACATGCTAACCAATGGTTACGGAGATATCGCCTCTCGCGACCTCGTAAACCTTGACGCAAATCTTTGCGCTCCCAACACACGAACCTCTAAGTTCTCGATATGTCGATGCCACCTGTCCTCCACTCAGCACTGTGGCTGTGTGGTTATCGCATTTCAGAGTTTTGCGATTCCTCCGACAGTGATTCTTACAACAACGAAAACCCCGAAAATCCGATCCCCGATGCACGTGAGGACTAGCCTTCCATGTCACCACTCCTTCCCGCAATATCGGGTATCGTGAGATCGCGATTTCAAATACGGTGACCCTTTTGTATGCGAGAAACCCGAAATGCCTAACCCCGATTCTCTGGGATCTCGGGCCACGTATCCCCGCTGAGATCAACGGCTCTGATCTTCTCGGGAAATCGCTAATCACGACTTCAAGTGCAAGACTCTTGGCTCCAGACGCTCCGATTCTCCGATGAGCCGAGCTTCCTGACTCCCCTACTCCTTCGACACGTGTCTCACCGAGATTAACAGTTGAGATCCTTTCGGGAAATCGCGGATTGCGATTCCGTTCTACAAGAGTCCCACGACCACAGAAACTACGATATCCCTAACTTCAAACTTCCGGGATATTCTCTGCTCTTCCAGGCTTAAAACCTACGCAACTTTTTCGGAAATCTAATGGTCTACGGGACTTCGTGGCTTCCTTCTGCGAATCCTGACCGTCGATTATCCTTCTCAAGGATTTCTTGGGATGGCTAAGAGTTCCTTCTAAGGACATGTTTCCCAAGCCTGTGCCTGCAAACTCTGCTTGACCCTTCCTCGATCCAACTTCCTGTGTTCTTTCATGATATTACGAAGGTGCTAAACCTCCTGAGCTTTTCCACTCTGACTCCTTCAGATGGATTTGCGCGTACTCCTCACGCTTGGCATTCAACAACTTCCCAAGTGTTGAATCCTTCTGACTCTGCGCACTTCCTACAGCAGCAGTCTTTTATCTCCTTTGCTCAGATTGACAACTGAGACTTCTCCTTCATCCTGTGCACTCTTCACGCGGCTTCAACAACTCCCTGCAACTTCTGGGTGGATGAGAATAAGTGTTTAACTATCGAGCCTTCCACAACGCACTCTTTGCGGATGAATTCAACTGCACACCTTGCAGGAATCTCCTGGCTCAGACAGAAAAACAATTGAAACTTCTTCTCTCTCTCCTTCTCAGACTTCAGTTAAACCCTGAAATCACATGCACAACATATACAAAGCAAATGCATAACCAAAAAACAAACATTCATGAGCACATAAACCACATACACAGAGAAGCAACACCAGTCATGAATTTGAATCAGAATTTCATTCTATTAATTCAACATCTATACATGGGTGTTCTTCACACAATTCTCTTCTTGCTCTTTTATTCGGAATGCTTGATTCTAATGTTACAATGATACAATGAGGGTGTCTATATCCGTTTTCCCTCTTGAACTCTAAAACTGTCTAATCTGGAAATAAAATCCTATGTACCTGCATTAAATCTAATAAATGCCTCCTATCTATTTCAGACAAGAGCGGTTGGCTCGAGGTCTGATACAACATACAAAAGGCGCTCCTTCATAAAGGATTCATTAAAAACTTGCGCTACAATCCCAAAGCACCTTCAAAATTTTGGATTTGTTTCTCCAGCTGATCTCCGCTTGATGTGCTGGCTCGCTTGCTGAGTTGGCGATGCTCCTGCATCATACTCCTCGGCTTGAAAACTTTCATGGGCTCCTGTCCATGAGCTCCTGCACGGTCTGTCCATGCTTTTGGATAACCGCTTCTGTCTCCCAGCTGGCATCTTCCACTGGATGATTCTTCCATTTCACTAGGTACTCGAAGTATTCTTTCCGTCTCGTTCTTTTGCTGACTCTCTGGTCAAGTATATACTCCATCTGTGGTTTTTTTTGAATCGACATCTGCTTCTGCCACTAGATTTCTGGCTGTTCTTCACTTCCAGCTCCTGCATCCTCAGCCTTATATGGATATAAGTCTGAGACATTGAATGTCGGAGATATTCCGATCTCATCCGGCAATTCAATCTCATAAGTGTTCTCTCCCAACTTCTTCAGGACTCTGCATGGCCCAATTTTCTTCATCTTCAGCTTTTTGTATGTTCCCCTTGGGAACCTTTCTTTTCTCAGATGGGCCAGAACTAGATCCCCAACTTTGAATTGAAGTTGTCTTCGATGTTGATCCGCTCTGTGCTTATATTCTTGGTTTGACTCCAGCAATCGTTGCTTCACTCTGCTATGAAGATCTTCCATCGCCTCTGCGAATTCTTCAGCGCTTGCGCTCTTAGTCATTATCTGCTCTGAATCCCTCAGCTCAGATACTCCTCTTGGTTGCCTGCCATATACAATTTCAAATGGACTTTTACTTGTGCTTATGTTTACTGAATTGTTGTAAGTGAATTCTGCCCGTGGAAACACATTATCCCAACTGTTGTGGTGCTCCTTCACCAGGCTTCTTAATAAATCTCCAAGACTTCGATTTACAACCTCTATTTGCCCATCCGTTTGAGGATGATAGGCTGAACTAAACATCAAGTTAGTTCCCATATTCTTCCAGAGTGTCCTCCAGAAATGCCCAATGAACTTCGTATCCCTGTCCGATACAATGCTTCTAGGTAAACCATGAAGTCTAACAACCTCTTTGAAGAACAAATTTGCGATATGAGTCACATCGCTGGTCTTCTGGCATGGAATAAAATGTGCCATTTTGGAAAACCTGTCTACCACCACAAAGATCGAATCATGTCCTCTTTGCGTCCTCGGTAATCCCAATATGAAATCCATGCTGATTTCATCCCATGGCCTCTCAGATATGGGTAATGATTGATAGAATCCCGCATTCTGCTTTTTTCCCTTTGAATGCTGACAAATTCTGCACCTGTCAACAAACTTTTTGACATTTGTTCGCATCTTCGGCCAAAAATATGCTTCGCTCAACTTTGCAAACGTTTTATTGTGGCCAAAATGACCTGCTAATCTGCCACTGTGCTTCTCTTTTAGCAGGTTCTCCCTCATGGAGCAATTCGGAATGCATAACTGATTTCCTCTGAATAACAGTCCATTATGGATCATGTAATCCATCCACGGGCTTCTGTCTCTGAGAAATGGATTCTCATCTTCCTCATATGCCTCTGAAAAATCAGCATCACCTGCATACATGTCTTTAAGGTTTTCAAAACCCAATGTTTTGACTCAGAATTCCTGCAGCAACAAACACTTCCTTCTCAAAGCATCAACCACTTTATTAGCAGTACCTGAAATGTGTTTAATTGCAAATGTGAAATTCTGCATATACTCTACCCGTTTATCATGTTTATGATTCAGCTTCTCCTCCTGAGTCACAAACTATAATGCATGATTATCACTATACAGAACAAATTCCTTTGGGATCAAGTAATGCCTCCACTTCTTCAACGCCTGTATGATAGCATAAAATTCCTTATCATACATTGAGTACTTCACCTTTGCCTCATCCAGCTTCTCGCTGAAATATGCAATTGGTATGTCCTCCTGGCTCAAGACCGCTCCTATGGAAAAGCCACTTGCATCGCATTTCACTTGGAAAACCTTTGCAAAATCCGACAACACCAAAACCAGTTGTTCGATGATCCTTCGCTTCAACAGATTGAAGCTTTTCTCTGCCTCTTCAGTCCAATAAAAAGATTTATGTCTTTTCTTGACTCTGTCCATCATTGTTGCACTAATTCCACTGAAATTCCTGATGAATTTTCTGTAGAAACTTGCCAATCCATGGAAAATTCTCACCTCGAAAACATTTCTTGGTGATGGCCAATTTTTAATCACCTCCACTTTACTTGGATCCATCTTCAATTCATTTGTCGATATGACAAACCCCAAGTAAATGAGTTCTGTCTTCATAAATGAAGATTTCCTCACATTGATCAACAGCTTCTCTTGCTGTAGCTTCCTCATTACTACAACTAAATGCTTCAAATGCTCTTCTTTTGATTTGCTGAAAATTAATATGTCATCTAAATAAACAATGACAAAGTTACCAATGAATTCTTTTAGCACTTCATTCATCAGCCTCATGAATGTACTCGGTACATTCGTCAAACCAAACGAAATGAATAGCCATTCATACAACCCTTCATTGGTTTTGAACGTCGTCTTCCATTCATTGCCTTCCCTCATGCGAATCTGATGGTATCCGATTTTCAAATCCACCTTTGAAAACAATTTTGCTCCATTCAAGCAGTCCATCAAGTCATCCATTCGTGGCAATGGAAACCTATACCTGATGTTTATTTCATTGATGGCTCTGGAATCAGTGCGTATTCTCCAGCCTCCATCCTTCTTTGGACTCAGTACCGTTGGAACGACACACGGACTTAGACTCTCCCTGACCAGTCCTTTATCCAACAATTCCTGTACCTGCCTTTTGAACTCTTCATTCTCCTACGGCGTCAACCTGTATGCTGCTTTGTTTGGAAAAATGGCCCCTGGTATGAGGTCTATGTGATGGCTCATGCTCCTCATCGACGTCAACGAATGAGGTAATTCGTCCACCACTATATCGGCGAACTCTTCCAATCGTTCCTAAATTTATGTCGGCGGATCATCCACTCTTGTGCTAGTCAAAACAACTCTCGGTTTCCTGACCAAAAAGAATTGTGGATCTTCCTTCTTCTTTACTTCTTCTAGAAGTTCCTTCCCACTCATGAGAAGTATCATGTTGTTCACTTCCGGTTTCACCTCCTGTTCTTTTATCGGAAGTAACATGTGTGTTCTCCCATTCTTCTCTAAGGTGTACGTATTCATCTTTCCATCATGAATTACGTTTCTGTCATATTGCCATGGTCTGCCTAGCAATAAATGACATACATCCATAGGAATAACATCACAAAGAATTTTATCATTATATCCTCCTATCTTGATGTCAACTAAGCATTGTTTAGTGACACTCACCTGATGTCCCTTCTGTAGCCATGATACTTTATATGGACTCAGGTGATCGGTCGTTTCCGGCTCTAATTTTTCCACCATCTTGGTTGAAACAAGATTGTCGGTGCTTTCACTGTCCACAATAACCTTACATTTCCTGTCCTTGGTCTTGCATGCGGTTCTGAACAGTCTACTTCTCTAAGTTGTGTCCTCCACCTCCTTCTCGGGTGTTAAGAGAATTTTTCGCATCATCAAAGACCTTCCGTATTCTGCGTCTTCTGCTTCAGCAGCTCGCCTTTGTGCCTCGACGATGTGAGCTTCTCCTCCCTCTTTCTTCCTATCTGGACAGTCAACTTCTTTGTGTCCATTTTTCCCACATGTGTAGCATGTGATGACTCCTCCTCGGCCTCTTCCTCTACCTATGGTATGAGGAAAAATACTGTTATCAACGTATCCTCCATCCGGTTCTGCCTGTTTCCTTCGTTGTTCAGCGTGATGGCCTCGCTGAGAACTTCCACCTCTCTCGGTTCTTGTCTGAGGCTTCTTCCAGTCATCCTTAGATTTCTAGAACCTGTCTTGGGCAACTGATTTTCCCCTTGGTTGGCTCTTTCCTCGCCCTCGCTGTGCTGGCTTACGGCTTAGTTTCTCTTCTACCTTCAATGCCATCTGATACGCATCCTCAACCATTCTGATGGTTGTCATGCTCATCTCATCCTGGATATCGTATCTTAAGCCATTCATATACCTGGCTACTTTTTCATCATCACTCTCCCGATGACCTGCTCTAATATTGAGCTTGTAGAATTCTTCGGTGTATTCCTTCACCGTCATCAACTTCTGTCTCAGGTTCTGCATTCTCCTGAACAGTGTGATCTGATAATCCCTTGGGATGAACTTTGCCTTCATCTTTGCAATCATTTGATCCCATCTTTTTATCTTCTACTTGCCTTTGGAACGTCTATCTGATTGAATTTCGTCCCACCATAATGCTGCATGTCCCTTCAATTTCATGACATCATGCCTTACCTTTTTATCCTCTTCGATATCTTCATAATCGAAGTAGGTATCAAGAGCTCTAATCCAATCTAGAAGCTCTTCCGCATTCAAACTTCCTTCATAGACTGGAATGTCCATTTTGGTCTTTGAACTCATCCGAGCGATGGCTTTAATTAACCGCTCATTGGCTGCATCTTCGGCTGCAACTTCTCCTTGTTGTTCAACTTCGACTTCGCCTTCAGAGTCACTCATATCTCCAGCATTTGTTGTGCGTCTCTGCGCTGCTTCCATGTCTTCCAATCTCGCTCTAAGATCGCGTATCTGCCTTTCCATCTCTGGATTCCCTGTCAGCCTACCTATTCTTCTCACCTCCCTGTCCTCTGGATCAGGCGAATGCCTTTCCCTTCTGGGAAGCATGGTGAATTCCTTTTCTCCGCTGCTACAGAAAATAGAGAGAATTCCTTGCTCTGATACCACTTGACGCAGACGTCACCCGACACACGTCCGGGATCACCAGGACCTTCCTTTTCCCAGGCCCAAAGAGTTAAAGTACTCCTCAACCCCCTGTCGGGAGTTCTCAATACCCACAGGCTTTCTCTGCGATCTCCCTTCTTTAAATTGGGAAATTGGACCTGGCGATATCGCGAGTCCTGTGCTCATGAAATTGGGTCTTGTAAATCCTCGAACCCTGATGACCACTCGCCTGCAGCTTTCTTCCTCCTTCCAATAGCTCCTTATCCACACGACCTATCAGCCACGGGACCAAGCCCCTTTTCTCTTTCAGAACTTCGGAGTTCGTTAATTCGCAATGCGAAGAATTCACACCCCTGGGATCTTCGATCCCCGATCTTCGATGCCACCTGTCCCCCTTTTCTGCACTCTGGGGCCCACATGCTAACCAATGGTTATGGAGATATCGCCTCTCGTGACCTCGTAAACCTTCATGCAAATATTTGCGCTCCCAACATGCGAACCTCCAAGTTCCCGATATGCTGATGCCACCTATCCTCCACTCGACACTATGGCTGCATGGTTATCGCATTTCGGAGTTTCGCGATTCCTCCGACAATGATTCTTACAACAAAGAAAACCCCGAAAAGCCGATCCCCGATGCACGTGAGGACTAGCCTTCCACATCACCACTCCTTCCCGCGCTATCGGGTATCGTGAGATCGCGATTTCAAATACGACAACCCTTTTGTATGCGAGAACCCTGAAATGTCGAACCCCGATTCTCCGGGATCTTGCGCCACATATCCCCACTGAGATCAACGACTCTGATCTTCTCGGGAAATCGCTAATCGCGACTTCAAGTACAAGAATCTTGGCTCCAGACACTCTGATTCTCTAATGATCCGAGCTTCCTAACTCCCCTACTCCTTCGACACGTGTCTCACCGAGATTAATGGTTGAGATCCTTTCAGGAAATCGCGGATTGCGATTCCGTTCTACAAGAGTCCCACGACCACGGAAACTCCGATATCCTGAACTCCAAACTTCCGAGATCTTCTCTGCTCCTCCAGGCTTAAAACCTGCGCAACTTTTTCCGAAATCTAATGGCCTACAGGACTTCGCGGCTTCCATCTGCGAATCCTAACCGCCGATTATCCTTCTCGAGGATTTCTTGGGATGGCTAAGAGTTCCTTCTAAGGACTTGTTTCCCAAGCCTGCGCCTGCAAACTCTGCTTGACCCTTCCTCGATCCAACTTCCTGTGTTCTTTTTCATGATATTACGAACTTTCTAAACCTCCTGAGCTTTTCCACCTTAACTCCTTCAGATGGATTTGCGCATACTCCTCGCGCTTGGCATTCAACAACTTCCCAAGTGTTGAATCCTTCTGACTCTGCGAACTTCCTGTAGCAGCAGTCTTTTATCTCCTTTTCTCATATTGACAACTGAGACTTCTCCTTCAGCCTGTGCACTCTTCACGCGGCTTCAACAACTCCCTGCAACTTTTGGGTGGATGAGAATAAGTGTTTAACTATCGAGCCTTCCTCAACGCACTCTTTGCGGATGAATTCAACTGCACACCTTGCAGGAATCTCCTAGCTCAGACAGAGAAACAATTGAAACTTCTTCTCTCTCTCCTTCTCAGACTTCAGTTAAACCCTGAAATCACATGCACAACATATACAAAGAAAATTCATAACCAGAAAAGAAACATTCATGAGCACATAAACCACATACACAGAGAAGCAACACCAGTCATGAATTTGAATCAGAATTTCATTCTATTAATTCAACATCTATACATGGGTGTTCTTCACA
>JZKD02S2156354.1:10208-27723 GCA_000966675.3 Picea glauca
ATATATCAAGGTGGTTTCTCAACCTAGGGTCTTCTTACCAATCCCAATATGGTACGAATCCGACCATGTGAATAGATGTCTTGATGTCGAACATGGCAGAAACCACTTGATTACCGGTCAATGGTGTAAACCGTTAACAAGTGCGAGGGAGATCACCATTAATGTCGATGATTCCAAAGGTACCCTAGTACATTCCAGCGAATGTGAGTAGATGAGCTGAGGTCGAACACTCATGGAATCATCCGATCAGGGGTCAATGATGTAAACCCACTGTCGAATGTGAGGAGGCCTGCCATTGAGGCATGCAGGTCCCAAAGTACTAACTAGTTTCTAAGTCTGATTCCTGGATAATGTGTTGAAGTCGATAGGAATAGACTCGTCGAGAGAGGGCCTTGATGTATCCCCCATCAATGACACGAAACAAACATGGAGATGTAGTTGGCAGATCAAATGGACATGGAATGACATAGGTTTTGAGGCAAGATATTTGGGATGGTTGACTCTCGAGGTGGATACTTCCCTTGAACACTGAGGCACAATAGCAGAACATAACGTGGACCGATACTTATGCAGTGGATGCGGTGACTTGTGTCGGGTGACCCAAAGGAGTGAAAGGAACTCAAAGGATTGGCTCAGTGCAGAGGTTCAATGGATTATGATATATGCAAATGACAAAGTGTCGTGTTCAAGGGTGACTCTAAGAAGTGCTGGATGATGTTCTCAAGAGACTGCTTGGCTTGTTCCTTTCAATTTTTCCCCCATCCATATGGACGAGTACCTCTTTTTGATTTAATGAGCTCGAGTAGGGTAACACATGATCGATATAACTCACCTTCAGTAAGTTCCTCTTTCTTTATTTAAAGAACTAGAAGAAGTAAGGGTTCGGTCCCATATGGGTCTGCCGATGTGTGCTTTAACGAGTCCAAAGACAGAAAACTCGAAGGTTTTTCAGGATTATAGATTTTGGAAAAACACTTAAAAGAGAACTCTCTCAGTTCATTTTTCATACAGTAGTCCAATGAGACCGAAAAAGGGTTAAACTATCGCTCGAAAGACGCCCTTTTTGACCTTTTAACGAGTGTGAAAGGAAGCAAGGTCACTCGACAATCTTTTCATATTTAGAGAGTCTGAAAAGGGTTTAAAGGAGACTCCAGGGGGGTTCCTTTTTCGTGTGTTCGTATCCGTACGGGTCCGAAAAAGAGATAAAAGTTTACCCAGTTACGTTCTCATATTATCAAGCTCGAGAACGAACTAAGATTGTGCTCATAAGTGTGACAAGGTGAATAATCCATCAGGACTGCCAGGAAACCTGCGATGTCAGAACTACAGACCAGGGTTTAGTGAAGCCATTATATCATTAGAGAAACCCAAAAATGACTATATCTTATGAAAAATGAAAATTTATAAATAACAATTGATTGAAATTTCATTTTGCAAGGATTTTTGGAGTAGTGGAGAATCCCATTTTGATGCAGATCTTGTTTTTCTCGCTGTCGGAGCTACAGTTCACCGTTTTGCTCGTCGTTCGGACCAGGTAGGTGTCCATCTCTTGCTCTTTCAATTGCATGGTTTCACATTCATTTTAACAGCATGATTTAATTAAAACATGAAGCCCTAAGTCGCCCCAAATAGAACCAAATCGACCTCTTTTAAAAATTAATGGAAAAGGGGAATTCTTTTACAAAAAACGCTTTAGAGAAGGATGGTTAATACGTCAACGCCCTTGTGGTCAATTAGATAGGTCGTTTTTGGTAAAAGAACTCATAAACAATCTTCCCAAGTGCCCACACAGCCCCCAAAGTCATTTTGAATTTTTAAAACGTTTTTATCATTGTTTGATAAATGTTAAATACTTAAGAGAGGGCATGGTGGTTAAAAAGAGTGTGTGGTTACTTTTAAATGATGTGGGCATCTTATTTCATGTTTTAAATTGCTTTTGAAAATTGCCGAAATTGCCAAAACGTGGAAATAATGAATTTCTTTATTTCTTTTTGTTTTGTAGGTAACTTTGGCAATCATGATTGAATGGAAAGAGAGGGAACATGATATGGATGACTTAGCCGCTTTACGGAGTCCTCGTACATGGGATTCTTTGCGAGCTTGTGGTTTGCTCAAATTCTTCAAGTTGCAAAAGATGAAGAAAGAGATTTTATTGCTCGAACATATGATTGGCCTATGGGATGTTGCAGAACAAGGATTCCGGATTGNTCGACAATCTTTTCATATTTAGAGAGTCTGAAAAGGGTTTAAAGGAGACTCCAGGGGGGTTCCTTTTTCATGTGTTCATATCCGTACGGGTCCGAAAAAGAGATAAAAGTTTACCTGGTTACGTTCTCATATTATCAAGCTCGAGAACGAACTAAGATTGTGCTCATAAGTGTGACAAGGTGAATAATCCATCAGGACTGCCAGGAAACCTGCGATGTCAGAACTACAGACCAGGGTTTAGTGAAGCCATTATATCATTAGAGAAACCCAAAAATGACTATATCTTATGAAAAATGAAAATTTATAAATAACAATTGATTGAAATTTCATTTACCATTTCATTTTGCAAGGATTTTTGGAGTAGTGGAGAATCCCATTTTGAAGCAGATCTTGTTTTTCTCGCTGTCGGAGCTACAGTTCACCGTTTTGCTCGTCGTTCAGACCAGGTAGGTGTCCATCTCTTGCTCTTTCAATTGCATGGTTTCACATTCATTTTAACAACATGATTTAATTGAAATGTGAAGCCCTAAGTTGCCCCAAATAGAACCAAATCGGCCTCTTTTAAAAATTAATGGAAAAGGGGAATTCTTTTACAAAAAACGCTTTAGAGAAGGATGGTTAATATGTCAACGCCCTTGTGGTCAATTAGATAGGTCGTTTTTGGTAAAATAACTCATAAACAATCTTCCCAAGTGCCCATGCAGCCCCCAAAGTCGTTTTGAATTTTTAAAACGTTTTTATCATTGTTTGATAAATGTTAAATACTTAAGAGAGGGCATGGTGGTTAAAAAGAGTGTGTGGTTACTTTTAAATGATGTGGACATCTTATTTCATGTTTTAAATTGCTTTTGAAAATTGCCGAAATTGCCAAAACGTGGAAATAATGAATTTCTTTATTTCTTTTTGTTTTGTAGGTAACTTTGGAAATCATGATTGAATGGAAAGAGAGGGAACATGAGATGGATGACTTAGCCGCCTTACGGATTCCTCGTACATGGGATGCTTTGCGAGCTTGTGGTTTGCTCAAATTCTTCAAGTTGCAAAAGATGAAGAAAGAGATTTTATTGCTCGAACATATGATTGGCCCATGGGATGTTGCAGAACAAGGATTCCAGATTGGCACGCAGCTTTTAACCATTGATTTAGAAGATGTATATTTTATGACTGGCATCTCGAAAAGAGGGGTCCCCATATATTTTACTGGGCAGAGGGCGTTACCCAAGCAAGTGGACATGTATCTGGCATGCCACTGCATCCCATGAGCAAGGCTGGTAGGGGGTAGAATCCCTATCAAAGATATTCGAGAGTTGCCCCTCCGGTCTATACTGTTTGCTATCACGAGCGTGATCGGAAGTACGAGTGTGGATCTGGCATCAAGATCGTAGGTGGCTTATAGTGTTCAGTGTTTGGAGCCAACAATGTTCAACTGGAGTGCAGGGTTTCTTCGAAATGTGAAGGAACAAATTTCACGGTGTAGGACTAGACAGAAGCAGTTTGGTTACAACTCATTTTTGGTCTCATTTTTTCTAGAGTGCATCCCCCCAGATGAAGCCTCAGATAGCGCTGGCGGTGCGACCCGTGGATGAACCTAGGATGGAGAGGTGGACTAGTCTATCTCCAAGGCTAGTATCAGAGTCAGAGTTCCATTTCACTGGCGATTTCTTTGCCTGGCTGAGACGACAGTACCTCTCGATAGAGGACTTCCCTTATGCTGATGTAGATTTCTGCGGGAGCATGGACTTGATTTTGCCCGCGGGGGAAGACTGGGATCAGGTAAGAGATTGAGCCATACCTTGTCTAGTTTTTTTTTTTTAAGTTTTTGATGTATATATTTTTTTGGGTATGTAGGAGAGTTTTAACAGATGTATTGTTTCCAACATGCAGACAAGGGAGCAGTGCGCCCGACTGATATATCGGTACCAGGACGTCATGGAGGTGTCCCAGTTGCAGCAGATCTAGCAGTACCAACAGTAGGTCTCCGGGAGGTTGAGAGAAACCTCCAAGGCCTTACGATGGGTATCCCTCCTCTGTGGAGGGGGGAAGTGCCTTTACATCTGCAGAGGCATACTGTAGGAGTACCAGAGAATATCAATTCTCTATTGAGGCACATAGTGCATGCGGTGATGTGTTACTCGCAGCACAATGTAGTGCGGGGAGATTAGAGTCTCTCCCGTGATCATATTTTGTATGCCTTGTCAAGCGACGTTGTATGGGTGGAAAGACCCAATATTTTGCTCTTCTACATACTTTTTGATGTAATGCAAACATTTCAGTCACACCATATATATACATATATAGTTTTGAGTTTTACAATGCCAATGATTTGTACATGATGATGTCTGTGATGTGTTTTAATTTACATGTAATGTACATTTTTGCTTTCCTTAAATCTTATATGTGGGAAAGATACCGATCCATGATATAATTAGCTAATGAATATGAAACACTATTAAGTTCTCTTGGAATGTGTCTATATTCAATGTAATCGAACATTCGTTCAAGATGACGAACTTGTAACGGTAGACATAGCAGAATAGGACTACGGATAGCATAGATGCGGTTGAGTTGATAAACCACGAGTTGGGAGTCTAAGTAAATAATGATACGAGAGATACCTAGGGAGGAGGCTTGGGTAAACAGTCCAATGACAGTGTGATATTCTGCCATATTGTTGGTTGCTGGTCCTAAGCAGATACCTCCTGAACTCACCACCTCATTAAATTGGTAAATAACCCAAGATGCTGAAGCAATGTTCCGGGTATGTCAGCTAGCACCATCCATGAGCCCAAAAAATATAGGAAAGGAAGACGTCATCTACGCATGAAAACATAGGCATAGTCATGAGTGGCAACGATAAAAACTTGAGCACGCGAAAGAAATAGACACACCAAACTAAAATACAATAATGTACAAAGTACAAATGCTAGGTGATCTAGGCATAGTACTTATTAAGGTAAAGCCCGTTTCGGGGCTCTCCCAGGGAAATTCCATCATGATCAACTAATTCATAAGCCCCTCTGTGTAGAACATGCTTTATGATGTAAGGACCATGCCACATAGGTTCTAACTTTCTTGTCCCTAATTTATCATGAGCTTGGTCGTAAACGAGGACAAAGTCTCCTTTTGCGGAAGCCCGAGGGTGGATGGATTTGTCATATTGACTCTTAATTCGTTTCTGATGTGCCTCATTGACGAGAGAAGCATCGCGACGTGTTTCATCCAGTTTGGATAGATACAAAAATCATTCTTCTTCAGTAGAAGTATGGGGCAGGAGTTCTACTTTCAGTTTGAGTGATGGAATCTCACACTCGATTGGTAGGACGGCTTCAATGCCATAGACCAACTGGAAAGGAGTAAATCCAGTTGAATTTTTCACATAGGTGTGATAGGCCTAGAGAGAAGAGAACAATTGTAAATGCCATGATGTTTTGTTTTCCCCTACCATGCGTTGCATCATGGTTTTTATGACTTTGTTGATAGCTTCAACTTGTCCGTTCGCTTGAGGGTAGTAGGGGGATGAGTTTTCATGGAGAAAACCCAATTTGACATGTAACTCGCTCATCNAAAGATACCGATCCATGATATAATTAGCTAATGAATCTGAAACACTATTAAGTTCTCTTGGAATGTGTCTATATTCAATGTAATCGAACATTCGTTCAAGACGACGAACTTGTAACTGTAGACGTAGAAGAATAGGACTACGGATAGCGTAGATGCGGTTGAGTTGATAAACCACGAGTTGGGAGTATAAGTAAATAATGATACGAGAGATACCTAGGGAGGAGGCTTGGGTAAACAGTCCAATGACAGTGTGATATTCTGCCATATTGTTGGTTGTTGGTCCTAAGCAGATACCTCCTGAACTCACCACCTCATTAAATTGGTAAATAACCCAAGATGCTGAAGCAATGTTCCAGGTATGTCAGCTAGCACCATCCATGAGCCCAAAAAATATAGGAAAGGAAGACGTCATCTGCGCATGAAAACATAGGCATAGTCATGAGTGGCAACGATAAAAACTTGAGCACGCGAAAGAAATAGACACACCAAACTAAAATACAATAATGTACAAAGTATAAATGCTAGGTGATCTAGGCATAGTACTTATTAAGGTAAAGCCCGTTTCGGGGCTCTCCCAGGGAAATTCCATCATGATCAACTAATTCATAAGCCCCTCTGTGTAGAACACGCTTTATGATGTAAGGACCATGCCACATAGGTTCTAACTTTCCTGTCCCTAATTTATCGTGAGCTTGGTCGTAAACGAGGACAAAGTCTCCTTTTGCGGAAGCCCGAGGGTGGATGGATTTGTCATATTGACTCTTAATTCGTTTCTGATGTTCCTCATTGACGAGAGAAGCATCACGACGTGTTTCATCCAGTTTGGATAGATACAAAAATCATTCTTCTTCAGTAGAAGTATGGGGCAGGAGTTCTACTTTCAGTTTGAGTGATGGAATCTCACACTCGATTGGTAGGACGGATTCAATGCCATAGACCAACTGGAAAGGAGTAAATCCAGTTGAAGTTTTTACAGAGGTGCGATAGGCCCAGAGAGAAGAGAACAGTTGTAAATGCCATGATGTTTTGTTTTCCCCTACCATGCATTGCATCATGGTTTTTATGACTTTGTTGATAGCTTCAACTTGTCCGTTCGCTTGAGGGTAGTAGGGGGATGAGTTTTCATGGAGAAAACCCAATTTGACATGTAACTCGCTCATCATTTGGTTTTTGAAGTGTGCACCATGATCAATGAAAATGGCGCGTGGTACACCAAAACGAGTTATGATGTGGTTGAAGAGGAATAGAGATGTAGTACGGCCATCATTCAGGAAGGTAGGCATAGCCTCAGCCCATTTGGTGAAGTAGTCAACGATGACAATGATGTAACCGTGCCCCCTGGTTGAGGTAGGCTTACACTGCATGAAATCGATGCCCCATTTGGCAAAGGGTTCGATGGTGATAATAGGGTGCAGCGTCGTAGGGTGGGTGCGTGCCTTTGTTTAAAGATTTGGTAGGGTGGGCATTTTTTGACGGCCTCGATGCAATCTTTGAAAATCGAGGGCCAAAAGTAGCCGGCACGTAGGATTTTTTGGGCTGTGGCCATCCCGAAAAGGTGACCGCCACAGGCGCCAAGGTGACAATAGTTCAAAAAGCATTCAACCTCCTCG
Source organism: Picea glauca (assembly GCA_000966675.3). Classification (NCBI taxonomy): domain Eukaryota; kingdom Viridiplantae; phylum Streptophyta; class Pinopsida; order Pinales; family Pinaceae; genus Picea; species Picea glauca. Next base: position 17,591 of record JZKD02S2156354.1, read on the forward strand.
TGAATCAGACATCACCGAAGGATTGTGTCAATACCACGATGATACAAAGTGTCACCGAGAATGATATAACAACGAGAGTGGTGACGAATGCGTCGATGCTCTTCACGAGAGATGTTGGGCTGAAAACGTTGGGTTTGAAGGTAGAGGATAATGTTTCCATACCAAGGATCAGAGGTGATGATGAGGAAGAGAGATTCATCGGGGAGAGAATCTCTAGGTTCAATGTTTTCATCGGCACGAGGGAGAGCACAGATGAGCTTGGCAAACACCAGGGATTTTTTGGCTTTGGCCTTCGTAAACTCAATATCGAATTCTTGAAGAATAACGATCCATTTTGAATATTTGCCCGCAAGTACTTGACGTGTCAAGATGTGGTACATAGGGTTGGAGTCTGCGATTACCATGGTGGTGCGTAATAAGATGTAGTGGCAGAACCTTTGGACAGCGATGACGGCTGCCAGAGCCAATTTCTCAACATGCAAATATCTAAGTTTGGGTCCAGATAAACTCTTGCTCAAATAATAGATCACATGTTCTTCGTCGTTGGGGTCTTCTTGACCTAACACCATCGCGATGGTGGAAGTAGAAGTGGCCAAGTAAAGGATATAATCCTTTGTATATTCAGGGGGATGTAACAAAGGTGCATGGGTCAAAGCGTGCTTGAGAGCGTCGAATGACCATTGAGCAGCATCATCCCAGATGAAAGGGACGTTCTTTTACAGTAACCGCATAAATCCTTTAGTGATCTCGGCATAGTTGCAGATGAAACGACGAAGAAAGTTTGCTTTGCCTTGCAAACTCTGGAGTTGGGTTAAATTGGTAGGTGGAGGTAAGGCTAATATGGCCTTGATCTTTAAGGGATCCACCCTGATCCCATCTTTGGAGACAATGAAACCGAGGAGTCGACCGGATTCGACGGTTAAAATGCATTTGTGTGGGTTCAGACGAATACGGTAGAACCTACATCAAAGAAAAATCACTCGTAAATGATCAATGTGATCGGATCGATTTAGTGGATGGGCGGGTAAATCGTCGAGATACGGTTCTGCTATATGTTTGATGTCATGAAAAGCGTACGACATGGCTCGCTAGAAAGTAGCACCAGCATTTTTAAGGCCAAAAGGTAGCTTTCGGTAGGCGAAAGTAACCCAAGGGCAGATGAAGGTTGTCTTATGTTGATCAGCAGGTAATATTTCAATCTGGTTATATCCAGAAAAGCCATCCATGAAAGAGAAGATTACACTCCCTGTGCAATTATCGATGATTTGATCNCTAGTACCATGAAACTGTGGAAGTCTTGTTTGATAGTCTTGGGGCATAGCGTGTAAAGGTGTGGCCAACACCAAAGGAGTATATATGGCTGCCATGATAGGTGGATGAGGCAGGACAACAACCTGGATGATGGGTGGGGAAGTGACAAGAGATGTGAAGGATGAAGCACTAACCGACACAGAGTGAGCAAGTTGAGGTTTTACATAAGCTACAACAACAGTTATGGCAGAAAGTTCGACCAACTGTTGGAAGTGGGTTTGGTGTAAAGCTTGATTGAGATTTTCTACCAAAATTTATAGCTTGTCAAATTCCTCAAGGAATATTTGATCAGGGTCAGCCCTGGGAGATAGTATTTCAGGGGTCCGGGGTTGTAGGATGGTTTGATCTAAATAGGTTTTAGTCACAAAGCTATCGGATTTTGTTCTAAATAGGCTTTGTTCAAAAGTGGTGTCAAACTCAAGATCCTGGAGGGCAACAAGTTTCTCTGGAAGAGAAAGGGACCTGTGAAGGGGACTATGACTCCCTGAACCTTCTGCGATGGTCTTCTTTCTGAGTATCTTCTCTGGATTATCAATCACTACTACAGGTTCTGGATCTGGTTGAGATCGAGTATAAGCTCTTTTAGGAGCCAGATTTTTAATTTTTTATATATTTTTATTTTATGAATCCAAAATTTCTATGTACAAACTTCTAACAACCTTTGAACATTATCTCTTTCTCAGATTTATGATTAGTCCAGAAATAAAGTTTTATTCTAGGGAAAAGAAATCGTGGGATCAAAAGTTTGTTCAGTTCCCCAGTATGGTCGCCACTATGTTATCGCTCTGTAAATTCCCAGAGGTTGTCAGGGTAGAGGAAATTTGCCAGAGGTAACTTTATCCAACCACTTCGAAACTAGAATCTAGCCCTGCCAGTTTCAGAGAGGGATCACTCTATAAGATTTAGATATGTTTTAACTTTGAGATATTAGGCTAGTTGAGCAGAATAAGATTGAATGGTTTGTTTTTCTTTTTTGTAAAGTTGGCTGAAATAGGGTTTACGCATCCATTGGGCTATGGGGTATGCATTATAAGGATAGAAATCTGAACAGGAATAAAAAGATTCTTTTCACAGGGCAAGGTAATGCATTCACTGGATTCTTTGGTAGTAAAGTGATGGATAGCAGAAAATATGAGAAAATCAATTAAAGTAAAGAAGCATTTAAGAATTTATTCATTATAACATCAAAAGACAAACATTTAGATCTTTAAAGTTAGAGACAGGGTATACAAAGATAAATCCTGCAACATACGCTACTTTTAAAAGATCAGATTAGAAAAAACAATATGACAACCAAGCGAGAAAAAAATTTAACACAGAGAAATAAACATCACTAATGAATAACATGCGAGAATCTTGTGAAATGTCCCTTTGTATTATTGGAAGATCTCTTGCAAAACAAGTATAGTCTTTATGGCTTATAGGGCGTAAAGATCAACCCCTCGTACTTCAAAGTTTGAAGTATTTATAATCAAAATTGCATACGATCCTGTCATTAAAGATCAGGACATGGTAGATCCTAAATTTAACTAACTAACTCAACAAGATACATGTTGAAATCTTCATGTTGATTTATGGAGAAAACCATTGGTGAGTCATATGCACGACTTCGTGTGATTGGATTGCTTACTAGACTTGGACACCTCATCTCTTACTCGATCAAATTGCATAGCTCTTACCATAATATCTGACTGGGAATGATGACTTTGAGTAATCTTCTGTATATTTCATCCATCTCTATATACTTGGAAAAAGTTGTCTTGAAGATGAAAATATATCGTATTTCGTGTTGTATGTTGATGTCCAGCTGCAAGATTTCTAAGAACGCCTTGCCCGTTATGCTACCCTGTATTCCCAAAATTTTAGAACTATCTTTGGACATTGTGGCCAACTTCTGTTTATAATCAGGAAGGGTCATTAACTTGTAATTTAGGACCCTTAAGCCAGGGAGTCATTTCTTCTGCAGAGCTTCGATTTTGCCGAAAAATATTTGAACTCCTGTGTCCATAGTTTGGACTTTCTCTTCCAACTGTAGAATTAGCCCTCTTTTGGTCAGAACCTTCTTGACTTTGAGGATGGTTTCCATCCTGTCTTCAATATTCAAATCCTCTAACTCTTCACTAGATTTGGAATTCGGGAATTTAATGATCTTAGTGGCTTCTGTACGCATTTCTCCCATCTCTCCTCTTATTTTCTCAATAGACTGCCTGCTCCTTTGTACTAGTTCATTTTGCTCGAACATGATTTGCACCATAGGACATATTTCATTTATGGATTTGGAGATATCCATCCAGATATTTTCCTTGGCCTCAACAAGTGTCTTTCCTACCACTATTTTCTTTTGAAGCTGCTCCAATTCTTGTTTGGGCTTGTATGATGTTTGTTTCTCCATGGAGTAGCTGGTTTGGTAAGAAGACTTAAGTTCCTGAGGATCCTAAACCTCCTTTTTAAGTCTATTAATTTTTGTCTCTTGCAAGTTGATCTCCCCCATGGATTTTGCTAGTTCTATTGTCTTTTCCAGAGCTGTCAGTGGAGTTGCTGAGGGAATTTCTATTGTAGATGTTGTTCTTACTCCTGGGAGAGGAAATGCGCTTAATGGAATGACCTCCATAGGCGTTGATTGTTCATTCTCCTTCACTAAGCTTTCCAGTTCTTCTTCCATCTCTTTCAACTGTGCGTTCTACTCCATGATCAACTTGAGCATCTCGTCCTTCTCACCTTCTGTCTCAACTATCTCCTTTATCTGTGCCTATTTCGTTGGTGGCAGTTTTAGCTGTTTCCTCAGAGATGTTATATCAACATTTTTCTTTTTAAGAATCTCCTCGACTACTTTCACATTCGAGGGCTCATACCCGATCTTGAGGACCAATTTTTCCAACGTTTTAATTATGTTATCCTTTGCAAAGAATGATATATTTTCTAACTTCAACTGTGTCTGAACGTTGCTTAAAGAAAATTGTAGTTTAGCAGCCGAAGTAGAAGCATTTTCCAAGGTGGAGAAAACTGTTTCTCCAGTTTTCCTGTGTAGATCCATTTGATCGGTTGGGTGCACATCTCTGGTGTGGAACTCGAATGTTGCCCTTTTATAATCAGTAATTGCCTTTGGGTCGGGCACCTATGCCTGCAGAAAAACCATGTGCATTCTACCCTTCTCTGTATCAAATGCAGACAACAGTATGTGCTATGCCATGGATGTCTGTTTCCAAAAATGAGCATAAGTACTGCTGTCCAGCGTTTGATTTCTCTTCTTGATCAGGTCATATTTCTTGAAAATACTCAACTTTGGTCCTCCTTTACTCAGCTGGTCGACTAGTGAAGTATCCGTTGGCTTCTTGGATGAAACTGTAGACATGATCTTCTTGCTGCTTGTGACAAGAGGTGACTGATCACCTTTCATGGTCATAGTGGATTGGGTTTCCTTTTCGCCAGTCGTGTCAGTTGTATGACTGGATTTTGGCCTTTTGGTATGTAAATGGAAAACTTCAGCCGAAACTTCGGTGACAGAAGGTAAGTATCCTTCCTGGGTCGTTTCTCCTTTGGAGCCTATGGTGTGGTTGTTTGCAATATAGTAACTAAAGTATCCTGCTATTCTATCTCTTCCAGAGTGTTCGACTCCCACTCCGTTTGATTCGTGAACCTTTATATCTTAGACTTGGGTATATGAACATATGGAACATTTTTATTCTTAACCCTCATCTCTGAAATTATCCCGCACGGATCATAGTGCCACATGAAACTAACTTCGAACTTCATTTCTTTCAAAAGTCTGTCTACGTCTTCCCCGACACCTCAACTATTGTAGATAAAAGACCCTATTTGCCCTTTAATTATGAGTTGTTGTTTCTTCTTCAGAGACACAAAATGTATGTCATTTGAGTTTATCATTTGTCTTATGTACTCCAGGGCAAATATCCTCATGGGTAGATACTTGGGCAGTTTGTATGGAGCTAACTCGCATCCATATACTCTGATCTCGATGTGATTTTGGTAAAGATACCAATCTCCAGTTTTTGTAAGGTATGAGAGGTGTAAGATCCTCTAAATATCCTCATTTATCCTTGGTTCTGGTCTGCCACTGAGAATTCTCACCAGTGGGTGGTAGAGTTGTTCGATGAACTGTTTGAAACTGAACTCCGTGGAATTCCATCTGAGCAATGAAGTCCAAGATGTTACCGCTTGAGGCTTCCTGTTCTTGTCCATTTTATCCATCGATAAAAAGAACCTGTCCGCTTGAAAGAAGATGAACATGTAAGCCTGTATGGAGGAATACCGGAACATGCCCTCTGTAGTGAATTTTGAAAGCTACTCGTGAATACTCTCCTCTAGGAAAGTACTATAGTCGAACTGAATGGTGGGCCTTTCCTCTATAGANCCAGTGGGTGGTAGAGTTGTTCGATGAACTGTTTGAAACTGAACTCCGTGGAATTCCATCTGAGCAATGAAGTCCAAGATGTTACCGCTTGAGGCTTCCTGTTCTTGTCCATTTTCTCCATCGATAAAAAGAACCTGTCCGCTTGAAAGAAGATGAACATGTAAGCCAGTATGGAGGAATACCGGAACATGCCCTCTGTAGTGAATTTTGAAAGCTACTCGTGAATACTCTCCTCTAGGAAAGTACTATAGTCGAACTGAATGGTGGGCCTTTCCTCTATAGATAAAATGGATATAAAACCCAATATAGGTTCATCCACCCATTCGTCTGAAAAATAACCAAGCAGAGAACAGAGCGATGAAATGAATTGGTTTCCCTTTTATGAGAATAGGGAGGAAGGATATGGGGGATTTGACTTGGGGAGCTAAGCATCTGGTGGGAGGAAAAAATAAAAAATATGGGCTCGAGCAGATCATCCTTTTGAACCATTACCATGTTGATGGTCGGCTCTGCATCGGCCAAGTACAACAAGAAATATATGTTATAATAGGGAGGTCAGAGCAGAGGGGTAGATGTAAGGGCACATTTCAATGCTTCGAAAGAGCATTGAGCAGCTTCATCCCAATGGAAAGGGACTCCCTTTTTCAATAAACGCATAAAACCTTTAGTGATATTGGCATAATTTGAGACAAAACGCCGAAGAAATTTCTCTTTCCCATGTAAGCTCTGAAGTCGGGGTATTTTGCACAAGGGAAGCAACTGAACTATCGCCTCAACCTTTAGAGGATTGACCATGATCCCTGTTGTTGAAACTATGAAACCTAAGAGACAACCCAACGTCAGGCAGAAACTTCACTTGTTAGGATTCAAGTGAATCTGATAGTAGCGACATCATTCGAATATTAGTCAGAGGTGCGCAGGATGATTAGCTCTTTTACAAGATCGTGATGCTAGATCATCAAGATAAGCCTCTACTATATGTCTAAGGTCGTGGAAAGAAAAAGACATGGCCCGCTAAAAAGTGGCTCCAATGTTGTTCAGGACAAAAGGCATCTTACGATAAGCAAATGTGCCCCAAGGACAGATAAAAGTTTTTTTATGTTGGTCTTCGGGTTTGATCTGAATCTGGTTATATCCCAAAAAACCATCCATGAATGAAAAGACCTCAAAACCTGCGCATTCATCGACAATCTGATCGATGAATGGGTTGGGAAAATTATCTTTTGAACATGCCTTGTTCAAGTCACGGAAGTCCATGCACATGCGAATCGTACCCTATTTTTTGTTAACCGGAACGATGTTTGACACCCATTCCATCAACTGCACAGGGTAGATAAATCCTTCTTTAAGCATTTTCTCTACTTTAGCCTTAATCATTGTTGCTTTCCAAGGATTCACCGGACGAAGCTTCTGTCTGACCATCTTGGCATCAGGATAAGGCGTTATCTCATGTTCAACGATTCTTGGATCAATGCCTAGCATTTCCTCATAAGACCAGGCAAAAATGTCACGAAATTATTTAAACTACTCTGTATAAATTCGAATCTCTTTGGGGGAGCAGTCTGCTCCAATGAAAACATTCTCCATGATTCCAGGGGTTCTAGAGATATCAAGGGGTTAGATATAGGAGAGGGAGGAAAAATATAGAGAAATAAATGATTTATAGGAGTGTGTGCATGTTCCTAGAGCATGTTCACGTTCCTAGAATGCATGCACGCTCTTTTGAATTCAATTTTTTTGGGCGGGATTGATAAATGTATGCTAACTTGGTTGGCTCGTGTTTAGATTATGGATGAAAAACCTAGTGGTCCGGCCTACAAATTGATAAAAAAACTCCATTTTTGTCAATACCCCTCTATATCTTTGTCTTCGACGTTATTTTTCTATCCGCTAAAAAATTTAGTTGTTAACGAAACTATAGACATAGATCTAGTTGGCTATGCATATTTCATATATATATATATATATTAAATAAATATTGTTTACTATTTTTAATCTACTTGTGTATTCACCTATATCAAAATCCTAGAATACATACCTCTCTTATTTATGCTATATCTTTTTGTCGACTTAACCATTTCTCAAATGATTTATATGTGGAACTAGAGGAGACCAATACCTACGATCTAAAACTAAATAAATAAATAAATTTGTATCATGTTAATTACCTCTTATCCTGGACGAACAAAAGACGTTGGTATCTCCAGAACCTACACTAGGATATTCACCTGTTCAGCTGAAACTAGCAAATCAACACAGAGTTATACCAATTGGAGTGCGCACTAAAGACGACTTCGAAGTAATAGAGATAGTGGATGGGACAACACCTTACCCAACATTTCTCATCTTGGAGTGGGCATTTGAAAATCAGACCATAATCAACTTAAAGACAAGGAATATGACATTCAAGTTAGGAGTGTACAAAGTCATTGCGCCATTTGACCCATCTGAAGGAGAAAGGTTTGTAGAACCCACTTGCTTGGACCTGGAGGAAATTAACTAGTTGTACAGAACAACTGTGTGAGAAGAATATTATGTGAACCCAACTATAGATGGGGTACTCAGTTGAAGGAGCATCACTTCATGAGCGTCAGACTCCGATACAAGATTAGAAAAATGGAAGTAGAGGTTACATGAAGTCTCCACAAGAAGATGCACAAGAATATACCACGCAGTAAGATGGGTAGGTATGGAGATAAGGGAACCTCCTAGCTTCCACGGGGTGAATGACTTAGAAGAATTATTAACACGATACGAATATGAAGTGTTAGAAAATCAGAGGCTCTTAGCCCTGTATATAGTAGTCAAGGCAACACCTGCAAGATGGTGGGGTGTGCACAAAAAAATAGTTAAGGACTGGTACCAATGTAAGCGGTTACTATGCATTAGGTTTGGTGTTGAACATGGAAGCAACCAGTTGTAGAAATATGACAGACATGGGGAACTAGCAGAAGACTTGGAGAAGTGCAGAACGCTATGGAGAATGACACCATTGGAAGAATGGCCTCATCATTTTGTTCACACATTAGAAGGGATCCCAAAAAACTGGTATACAAACCAGGAATTATGCAAAGGAACTACAAACTAGTTAGTATTAATACAAAACTTTATAGTCACTTTCTCATTTGAGCATGGGAACCCCAACATAGACACAACACTTAAACAAATAATAGGGGTGATATTCATTAAAGAAATAGAAGTTAAGCTCATGACAGAACAACAACAACAAAACAGGCAGACAGTAAAATACTTATTGTCATGTTATCATGTTCAAGAAGAAGCACCATATGAAGATGCCCTGCACGATATCCAACTGAATTGTTTATCCTATAGAAAAATAATGTCAAAGACAGAGTTATAGAGAGGTATTCACAAAAATGGAGGTTTTTAATAATTTCTAGATCGAAGGTCACTAGGTTTGTCATCCCAAACCTAAATCCAAGCCAACCAAGTCATCATACATGTTGTCAATCCCTCTCATTATCCCTCTCTCTAGCCCCCCTCTTTTTATCCCTCTCCCTCCCTCTCACACTCTCTCTCTACCCCTCCTCTTTGCCATGCTCTCTCCCCCTCTCACACTCTCATGCACTCTCTCTCTCCCCCACTCCTCCCTCTCTCTCCCTATCCCTCCTATTATTTATCCTCTATCTCTCCTACATCTACCCCTCTCTCCTACATTTACCTCTCTCTCTCTAACCCCCTCTCTATATTCCTCGCTTTCCCTCTCACACTCTCACACACTCTCTCTACTTCCATTCTATACTTTCTCTCTCTCCCTCCCACACTCTAACAAACTCAGTCTCTACCTCCCCTCTTTGTCATTGTCTCTCTCCCTCCCACACTCTCACACACACACTTTCTATCCCCCTCTATGTCTTCCTCTCTCTCCCTCCCATACTGTAATACACTCACTCTCTACCTACCCTCTTTGTCTTCCTCTCTCTCCCTCATACACTCTGACACACACAAAATTTCTATCGCNTCTAACCCCCTCTCTATATTCCTCGCTTTCCCTCTCACACTCTCACACACTCTCTCTACTTCCATTCTATACTTGCTCTCTCTCCCTCCCACACTCTAACAAACTCACTCTCTACCTCCCCTCTTTGTCATTGTCTCTCTCCCTCCCACACTCTCACACACACACTTTCTATCCCCCTCTATGTCTTCCTCTCTCTTCCTCCCATACTGTAATACACTCACTCTCTACCTACCCTCTTTGTCTTCCTCTCTCTCCCTCATACACTCTGACACACACAAAATTTATATCGCCACTCTATGTCTTCCTCTCTCTCCCTCCCACACTCTAACACACTAGCAATTTTAGTGCATTGCAAGAAAAATCATGGTAAGGAAATCAATGTCCTTGACCTAGACCTGGAAAGGCATGTCAAGACCTAGACCTAGACCATGACCATGAACTAGACCTTGACCTTTTATTTACATCCCT
>JZKD02S2156365.1:0-15278 GCA_000966675.3 Picea glauca
TTAAAACCAAAATTGAGCATAAATGAAAAATAAAAATAACTAACTACAAAATATAACAGTTCTACTTAAAAATTAGTGAAAAAGGAATACACTAAAATGCACAAGGTATCAAATATAGATGCAAGAAAGGGTAGGGGATAGGGGACAACCTTGCTAGACTCCTATATTACAGTTAATTTCTTTTGACTAGCCCTCAGTGTTCCTAAAATTATAAATAACTTTCTCATATAGCCTTATTGTAGTAGCTTTTAACTCAAAAGGTACTTTAATCTCTTCTAACCTATTCCAGAGGTTAATCTTGGGCACAATGTCAAAATATTTTGTAAAGAAATAACAGAGGAGATCAGTTTTATCATTACAACAACGCTATGTAATGATCTTAGATGTAACAAGGTTTCCCATAGTGTAATGGTGGCTATGTATAAATATAATATTTGTACAAATTGTGTCTCGCCACTTATGAATTGATAAAATATATTTTATACAATTATGTATATCTATGATTGATTCCATTTAGATTCAATTTAAAGTATGATCCAAATTTTCCTTTTTCTCACGAGGTAAAAATCAATGTTGAGTACATTATATCATGTTGAAGAATCATGACCCTTTAACACTCTTCTACTACAACATTAAAACCAAAATTGAGCATAAATGAAAAATAAAAATAACTAACTACAAAATATAACAGTTCTACTTAAAAATTAGTGAAAAAGGAATACACTAAAATGCACAAGGTATCAAATAGAATTCATGATCAAGGTCTCAAATAGAACTAATGTAGAGTCATTTTTGTTTAAAGGGATTCTTTTGCATCACTTTCCCTCTTTTTAATCAAAATAATCCAATAAATCCACTCTTGAATGTACCTTAAAATGTGTTCCAACCAATAAAAAGTCTCACTATTGCTTAAAAATGAAAATTTGGTTATAGAAACAGAGTATGAATCACCCAATAGGGGCTTGGAAAATGCATGCCAACACATACATAATAATTCCACTTGAAAATAAAAAGGTACAAGGAAAAAGTTATTGAAATTTACTACAAAACAATTAATATTGACATTTCAAGATATATTAAAAATTAAAACTCACTAATTATAATTATAATTATAGAATGCAAATAATTAACAATATGGAATTGACCTAGTTCATGTTGTTTTAGTCGCCATAGGTTTTGAGGTTCATGAGATATATTATCATTTTCATATGATGYTCATCACATTATGTGGGTTGTTACCTATACCATGAGATTGGTATTTTAGGATGTATGTGACTTGTGCATATTTATATCTTTATGAATTTTATAGATGTGATTCACTTGTCTTGGTCATGTATTGAGATATGATTATCTTTCAGGATGTCTTAAATAGACAATGATGTGATGTTTGTTGATTTTGGCCCACGATGTTGACTTGAGGGATGATGGAATTAGGTAGGTGTATTATGACCCAAATTTACGCTCCTTCAAATTCACAAGTGGTTAGAACTCATTGAAGGTTCGAGATGATGTGATAAAATCCTAAGCTTACAACAGATCACGACAGGATCCTATTCCTCTTTCCTAACAACGAATCTCCTACGATATGGTACAACAAATCTTCTACGATCTGGCTAGAACGTGACCACTAGAGAAGACAACGAATGATTCTTGACAACCGTTTTCAAGGTTTATTGCCAGTAAAAAAAGAGATATGAACCCTCCCTTAAGCTCTGGCAGTTAGAATATGTGACAATTTGCAAGAAATTCCTTATGAACAGTGGCATCGATTCAATAATTGAATCTACAGAGATGACTTTCTCTCTTGTGCAGTTTTGGTGAACATCAAATTCTTTAGCAGCTTAACAGTAACAATGATCCTTCAATGTAGTGCACCCCCTTCAAAAATCATCAGTGGCTTGAATATGCGACCTCCTCCATCCACAACGAATCAGAGTTTGACGGATGTCTTCTCCACGTAGCAGATTGACGGATGGATCCTAGTGAGATAGACGAATGTCTCCTCCACACAACAACTCAACAACCTCTAACCTTCTCTAATTATTATAAGAGTGTTTTGTCACTTTGCACATAAACCTATTACTAATAAGTGGTAAAAACAAAAATTTGGGTGTTAACCCATAATGTTTCCAATCTTCCTTCTAGGTCACACTAACCATTATCATTGACCATCTCATATAAAAGGATGTCAATATCAACAAGATAAACGAAATCCCTATTCAAATTTAGCTCTAATAACAAGATAAACACCAAATTGTTGTATGATACCCCCTTGTTTGTGGGACAAGGGATACCCTCCGCCCAGTGATTTGACTCGTAAAGTCTATGTCGAAGGTATACATACCCTACCCCCCTCTAGATTTGAACTTGTGACCTCTTAGGAGAAAACACATATTCTTAACCATTAGACCCACTATAATATATATATATATATATTATAAATATATAAATTAAAAAAATAAATAAATAAATAAACCTTAAACCCTTTTAACAAAAATGAAGCCCCCATTTGTATATGCATATCTTGTGTGTGATCCATACCCCAAACTCATCCATGTGCACTCCATACCCCGACCACATCCCTGCACTCCATAACCCCGCATCCCTGCATGCCCGTGACCATATGTCATATCCCTGCGCCCAATATTGATCCATATCCCCACAACAGTAAAGAGGATTTTCATATCCCTGTGACAATAATATACCGGCCATAGATGGATGAAGAAGCCGCAGAGAGAGGATAAAGAATAGGGCATGAACAAACCAGGAGAGAGAGATCGTGAATAGAGGAGAAATAGAGCGTGAAAAGAGGAGAAAGAGGTGGAGCACCTTAGCCCTAGAAATGACAGAAGGAAATGTAGATTTCCATGACCAGAAATGCCTCGCTCTTTTTTCAGATTTAATTATGAAATTGAAATTGAAATTTAATTATGAAATTGAAAGGAAAAAGAGAAATGAAAACAATTATCTGACCTTGGAGCGTTTAATAGCATCCTAGCTACATCAATTGTTTGGCCCAAAATCTACATTCATGATTAGTTAACTTGTTGTTGTCTATGAGTACTTGTGTTTTTTCTCCTTTTCTAACTGAGATTTCTTACGTTTAGCTTCAACTGAGTATGCCCAATATTCTTGAACCTGGACCTTATGCTCAACTAGTGTTGACTTGTCCTCTATTAAATCTAGTGACGTGCTTCTAACACTACTAGTTCATCCTATACTATGTATAATGTATCATATCCTTGCTCAGTAAAGGCCTATCTTTCAACCCAAGTCTAGATATATTTATTCGTCCATACTTCACATGATATGAAGATTTCATACAAACTTGTTTGGAAGAACTCCTCTTCCTTATCAGTCATCTAATTAAACTCTTATATAGCCAATAAATGGTCATCCCCATCTTTATAACTGGACATGCTAACCCCAATTTGGTCTCGCATAGCATAAACATACAATTTTGGTCCTACATAGAAAAAACATACTCTAAGGTAATGACTATCCTTGTCCTTTTCCAAATCCTTTTCCAAAAGACTTAAGTCATCCACTATACTCTATTAAAGTCATCCATCATCGTGAAAACAAATTGTGGGATAGTTTTTGAGCTTGACTTGGTGTGGCTTTATGTGGAGCTCCTACCAGTGGAATATCCCCTCCTGTAACTTTTTGTAGTTACCCTTTTTAATATCCTCTATGAAATTATTTCTCTCTACTCTCGATGTCTACACATATGTTGACATGTAGTAAAAGTCCCTAGATTATGTTAGGTGCAATGAATATAGCTTCAATACAACCTCTTTCATCGAGGTAGATATTGTGGTAGTCGATCTTTTCCTTGTTGTCTCATGTTGAATTCTTTGTCATATTTCCTCCTCTACAAATATTTCTTACTCAATGGGTGTTGTAGAGAATTTCATATGAGCTCGATGAAGGGTACTCCTCCTGGTTGCTTCTAGTTGTATAATATTTTTATCTGTGTTCCTTACCTTGGCATGTAGCACCAAATAGTTATTGTCAAAAATCTATCAAAGGTGGTCTTGAATCTTCAGATTTTTGCATAAGCATATGGAGGGAGTTGATATCATTTTGATCCCTCCTTTTTTGGTTTCTTGTTTGGACACTTACTTAATTTTCCCCCACACTTTCATTAGTGTTGGTCATCTTGAGTAGACCCTAATATACCTAGATTTTTGTGGCCTTTTTTGTAGACTTCAAAAGGCCAACCGAGTCTACACTAATTTGCCAACAATGGTCCTTGTTTTTCTTTGACTCTTCTTTTTATTAGTCAACCTCATTCCTTTTGAGACACTGCTTCCAAATTCACTCAAGGACTGTTTGGTATTTTCTTCTATGATCAAGTCCACTTGGGAGCTTTGTTTGATGAATCTATGTCAATCAAATCTTCCTTTTGACCCTTTTTCTCTCATACTCATTTTACCTTTGTATGTGTCAACCTCTACTTGTTCCCCTTTGATTTGACCTTGGTATTTTATTTACATGTTTGGTGTCTTTCTTGGTCTTGAGTTCGGATACCTCCCTAACCCTCATCTTTCTTGGTTGAGTTCAGCTACCTCCCTAACCCTTATCTTGACTACTTCATATTCCACCTACTGGACTTTGTCTTTAGGGAGTTAGGCAAGCTTAATGTGCTTCACTGCTTTTTGAAGAGGATCCTTTAACTTTGTTCCATCTTGTCTGTGTAGTTTTTCCTAGTGTTGTTATTCCTTAAACTCTTTAATAAATTATTTTACATCGATAATGAGCTCCACATCCCATTTAAGATTGGCTTCTTCTCCAAAAATTTCAAAAGACTCAAAAGATTCTCCAATCTACTGATGTGAATTAGAGTGTATTTGATTGTTAATCCGGTGTTTGTAAGACTTAGAGACACATACAAAATGTATGGACTTAGAGATAAATTTAGTTCTTTAAATGAAAATAATTCAAAAGCTAATCTAAGTGCTGAGTATGAAAGAAATGCTAAGCTTCTTTACATAAGGTGTATTCATAGATCTCTTACCATTAATAAATAAGCTAAAGTAAAATCATTCAACTAATATTAAGCATTCAAATCAGTGAGCATTCAAACTAGTTTAGAGGCTTGTAAATGTCAGAAAGACTAAACCCTTTTACAAGAGATGCATTTTTTGCTTTCCCACATTCATCAGCAACATAACTAATTTTGAAATGAAGTAAAACACAACAGCATTACCTGCAACAAAATGTAAATTGAACTAAATCTCATACCAAAATTTACTTGAAAGTAATGAAAAAGGAGAAGTGTACTAGCTTGGCAAAGGGGGCCCTCCATTGCTTCACTTGTACACCTAGAGTTGTCTCAGTTAAGAAGGAACTTCCAACAACATTCACATAATCATCTCATAAACATCATCAAGAACAAAACACCAAACTGATCTCAACACTGAAAATTCAGAGTTTTCTTCATCAACATCAGATCTCATACTAGTCCATGTCTTGAAGTATTTATACAAGAAGTTTGAAACTGAAAATTATAAGAAGTATCCTAAGATGATGATCAGATCCATAAAATATGCTAGGAATATTGAATACCTCATTCAAATCCATAAAATATACACAAATCCCAATAAAATCTAAAATTGTCCATGATTTTTTGCTAAAACAGGGTATTTTCTGTTGAAGTGGCCATGTTTGACCAACGTTGACCGGTCACCTGGAAAGCTCATATCTCGAACCTGATAGGTATTCATCCATTCTTTTACATCAAGTATCATGACACATGTCTCTAATTTCGCCCAGCTGTCCTGAAAGTACACGAACCTTTGAGCAATTACGGGATTTAGTCAAATCCTGTAATTTCTAATAAATTTTTAATTTTAATGCTAAAAATTCAAAAATTCAATTCTTAAGCTAAGGAATGATAAATGTACCTTGCATAGGTTGTTTTATGAAAAATATGGACTAAAATGAAGGCAAAATGGATGGTTTTGGAGACAAAAGTATGGTTTTATGGAGTGAAAGGAAGCATAAAAATGTACTCAACATCTCCCCCAAGAGGAATACTTTGCATGTCCTCATGCACAAAAACAAAATGTCTTTAAACCCCTGTCAATAGTCCTCTATAGATTCTTGATAAGTCTATTAAGTGGATCATAGTGGGAAATGATAAAAATTGAACCCTTCCCAACCCTTCTAAGGAGTTCAAACCCATCCAAGAAAGGTAATTTAAAAAATACCCTTTAAAAAAATTCTAAATTTTTAAATCACTTTTCATTTATAAAAGACAACAAATATTATAAAATTTCAAAATAAGGGTCACATTTTCAACAAACTATCAATGTATCAACTCCCAAACATGGTTGTTGAATGAGTATTGCAGGGATGATTTTAAGGATGAAAATTTATTTTAAAATGTAGAAACCTTGGCGAATCTTACTAATTCTTCATATGTGAACTATAAATTTTTGGTGATATTTTAGTAAAAATATTCAAATTTCTAAGTATTTTTTATATTTTTTATAAAATTTTGGCAATTTTTAAGGTAAAATAATTTTATCCTATAGAATTTGGGTGAATCATTTTTATAATAGCGAATCTCGTTTTTGGAAAAACCATGGAAAATTAGCCCATGAACGAAATTTAGCCCCTAAAATCATCCCTGGAGTATTGTACCTTTTTTATAATATGAGGATGAATGTGAATTATGATAAATACTCAAGAATTCACTCTCA
The DNA here is from genome assembly GCA_000966675.3 of Picea glauca. Lineage (NCBI taxonomy): Eukaryota > Viridiplantae > Streptophyta > Pinopsida > Pinales > Pinaceae > Picea > Picea glauca. The sequence continues at coordinate 6,711 of JZKD02S2156365.1, forward strand.
TTACTTGCCTTCGGCATCTAAAGACTAAAATCATATATTTCTTATTTCTCATTGGCTTCCATTATTCCATGATACAATGTACCATCCACAACATTCAATCCATTACATAACTTAGACCCATATAATCCTACCATTGTATTGACATGTGAATTGTTAAAGTGTCACTTAATGAAAGATTCATTGAGAAGCATGGACACCTTGTCTTTTTGAATCCCCACTTGAATTCATGTTTTACTAGCATGGTTGATCCCTATCAATATGAGAATCGACATCAGATTTGATATCCAAACCCAATGTGTTTGGATCCCACACCTACTATAATGTTGGTTCCTCTATTATCTTTTCCTCCCCTCTTGGATTTTCAAAACATCAAAACAATTAGTCATGGTCTATGGGTATTACACTGAAATTTATTAATGATATTATCTGTAAATATGTTGCTCAACAACAATTTTGACCAATTTTGATGAGAAAATGATAGGCATAGAGAAAACCCAAGGAAATGAGGTCATCTCTCTTTCTTCGTGTTCACATATTACATCATTCTAAAAGTATTTAACATGTTGATTCATAGTTATTTGTTGCATCAGTAGTGCTATGTGTCTACCTGTTATAAGTCATGTAACACCCATGTTTCCCCCAGCTTGTAATTATTCATAAAATAGGATTACCATGCTAAGGCATGTGGACAGTGTAAATTTATTATTGTTTGAGTTGCCAATAACGAACTGTGGGAGTGAAGCCTTGAAAGTATTTCCCATGATATCACTAGAGGAAAGAATGTGAAAACTATAAGGGAGGGTCATTATATCAAATAACCCCAAATTCCCTTGATGAGGATAATAAACCTCCTTCGGATCCCAAGGAGAGAAATCAGTTAATGAAGAAAGGACTAGTGGTTGAATTATCAACCACTCCCATAAATAGAAGCATGGCCAAAAACTACAGAATTTCATCCCGAAGTACCACTAGCTATGGTAGACCAAGCTGATCGAAGATCCCTTCTGACAAAAGGAACAGGATGGGTTGAGGACCATCCTGTAAGAAAGATATACAAATTGATAAGGAGAATGTGCAGAGCTTGTGCAGCCTCACTCAAGTGCACCCTCACTTAAAATAAAAGGTAATAAAGAGGTAACAAATAGCTCATACCTAACTTACATCTTATAATTCTCCAAAATTGTTCTTTACACTTAGTGCAAAAAACACGAAATGGAATGGTTTACAAAAGGTCAATGGAGAATGTTAATCTTATCGTATTCTTCAACTTGGATTGAGCATGTATATGACTTGGATTGAGCATGTACATGAATGGTACCTGGCATGTATATGACTTAGATTGAGCCACATCCATATATGTACATCCATAGTTGTTAGTTTTCGCTCAACTACATTGCAGAGGGTGTAATTGTACTTCCTCCTAGTCACAAAGCTTATTGTTGCCCCACAATAGTACTAATGTGAAGTGTGGAGGGCATGCCTCTTTAATTTCAAACCCCATAGACCTTTTCATCCACATTGGTATATAGCTCCACATCAACACTCCACTTCAATTTCCTTTTCACTTAACATAGCCCCTTACTTTTTATGTGATTTCTGCTATGTGCATCAGCCCTCCCCGTAGCCTTTACATCATGTCACCCTTTTTCCTTATCCTTTTTCTTGTATATGCAAAGTGAAAAGTGCAAATATATGAACTTCCCTTCACTACATTCTTATCTTTTCATGCACAAAACTTTCTAAGGAAAAATAATAGGATTTTGACCAAACTTGTAAAGGAGGTTTTTTCGAAGGCCTTAAACCCTATAAAATTGTATATTAGAGCACTAAAACTGAACATAAATAAAAAAAAGCATTAAAGAGAACCTTATTTATTATTGGTCCACTTAGGATTGAACCACACATCCCCATTGGGAGTCTTTTGGTCTATAAGCTTCATCCCCTTCTAGTTCTTCCACCTCTTCAAGCAATGGAAATGGATGATGCATAATGTAGGAATGGATGGAGTTGCATGAAAATGTGGGATGTATGTTGCATGGATGTTGTATCAACAAGGTGAATCCCCCATGATCCTTATGAGTATTCAATATGTGTATGGTGGTCTCTATAATCATAAATTTTACTATGTTAGAAATGATGACATTTGATTCAATGTTGTATAGCTGTACTAAGTGAACTATGACATTTGCATGGTATTTTTAAAATTTGGGTCCTTTTGCAATACTCCACACATAGTAATCTATCAAGAAAATATGTATTTTCTTAAAACCTCTTGCTCCTTCCCATAGATATTTTTCATCGAAGTTGAATTTCTTGCATTTCATTTTCCTCTTGCATGGTTTAAAGAGTGGAGTCAAAATGTCATTAGTTTCACGACCACTCCTTTGAGTAACAACAGCCTAAAATCAAGCGCTAATTAAAATTTATTTAGAAACTTTTCTAGGGCTCTTCAAACCCATCTTAGCTTAGGTGTAGATCTTTGGAATAGGATTGTGAGAATAAATTTCCAAAGCTGCTAAACAAACATAAATCCTTGAGTTAGGGAGTGAAATCCAGTTTCTATATCACTGACTTTGGGAAGCCCTTCTAACACAAGGGTCAATCTCGAGGTCGCATTGAGGACCTCAGAGTAATCAACCCTGCTTTGTTGGTATTGGTTTTGACTATCGACTATCCCCCCTCTGCTTTGGTATAGTAGGTGGTACCATAGAGGCCATAATATTTTAGACTTCCTACATAAGGTAACGGCACATGGAAGGTGGTGTTGTACCTGGGATCGACGTTGGCTAGACTCACTCGGACTCCTTGGAGGGTTTTCCACTGCTCAGTGAGGTAACTTGCACCAGGAAATTAGTTCATTAAGCAGGTTTTCAATGTAACTTTCCCACCCATCGAAACTCATCCCCTTCACGCATCGATTATGCGATGTTGGATTCCATCACCACTTCTTGTGAGAAGGTTTGTTTGCATTCTTGACTCCTATATTAGTTAGCGTGTATTTTTGTTTCTCCTTAGTTGGCCTTAGGATTGAGTTTGTGTCTAATGGCATCAGTTCCAAGTTAATTCCTCATTTGATCATTACAAAATATGGCTACAATTAAAATAAAACATAATAAAGAGGTAACAAATAGCTCATACCTAACTTACATCTTATAATTCTCCAACATTGTTCTTTACACTTAGTGCAACAAACACCAAATGAAATGATTTACACAAGGTCAATGGATAATGTTATTCTTATCTTATTCTTATCGCCATAACTAACTTATTCTTCAACTTGGATTGAGCAAAACTAATATTTGTATAGTTCGAAGCTTGGCTTGAACAAAACTAATATTTGTATAGTTCTACTCTTGTATCGAACAAAAGTAATATTTGTATAGTTCTACTCTTGGCTTGCCTTAGACATATTTCCAACTAAAGAACCCAATATTGGCAACACACCAACTGATGGTTGGATTTCTTACTACATAGCATTGACCCTCATCTTCAATGGACATTTTTTATAATAATTCTAATTTGCACAAATCCAACAAACAACAACCTTACTACTATTTTGTTCTTAGATCCATATGATAAATTTATCATGTCCTTAGTGTTATGACATTAATATGTCCTTAATATGTCCAAAATCAAGAGAGATATCACATAAAATTAGGTGGTTGACCACTAATATTGGTAATTGCACCCTAGTCTAATTGTGCATCCAAAACTAAAGATATAAAAAATTTATTTAGAACTTTGAATATGATGATGGACTACTAACTAACAACACGTGCACATGAAACTGAAGGTACAACCAAACAGGTACCTATCATATATTTCTTCGTTGAGTGAGGAAATCTTAGGAAAAATAGAGGTCATAAATGTGACTGCATCTAGTAGATATGATAAGAAAACAAGGACCAGAGGTGAAAAAGTCAGAATAAAATTTTGTAGACGCATGAGATTTTTTCTTGTCGAAGGAGGATCATGCTCTTATGATGATGAGAGCATAGGAGGCATAGATGGCCCACTCAAGTATAATCATCTAGTGAAACAATGGGTACCTAAGGAACTACCTCCTATAAATGTTGACTTCATTGTTAACAATAGGACATATCGCATTGCACCATCCTCCCTGCATGGCTTGGGGCTATTTTCCATGGATGGAATAATTGTAAAATACAATATAGTAACTGAATTGATAGACTATGTTGGATCGTGTTACAATTATAATGATTGGATGTGACTAGTCTGGTACATGCAAAGAATGTGGAGATATGCACTCACCGTAGATTATATACATCTAATAAACAAGGATAAAAATAAGGGAGCAACTATCTATATTGATGGAAGGCCTAAAGGTTCTAGCAATTTCGCAGGGTTTATAAACAACACACAACCTGGGACAACAAACAAACAACCGAATTTCATATATGATGGACATGAAGAGAATCAAGTAGTCATGTGAACAATAAAAAAGATATCTCTCAGGGAAGAGTTATTAGTGGATTACCATTTGAATCGAATAGAAACATTGACTAATAGTGTGCAGGTTCTTATGCAACACCTCTTTAAGAAACCTCTACTTATTGCATTATATTTTTTAATTATCTTTAACATTGTTGTAAATATTATCTTTAACATTGTTTTTTTGTTATCATTAACCATTTTTTAAATATTTGGGGGTTCTAATTATATTATAATGTGGCAGGATGATCATGGAAAAGGGCCAGCCTCAGAACATGTAAATGGTTATCAATTTCCACTTTCATTTTACGTTGTTTTTATTATTTTCTTATATAATTTTATTGAAATAATGTATTGTTTTTATTGAAATTATATGTAGTCCGCAAGCCATGTTGATCATCATTATGCCGATGAGGAGGGTTTTTATTCATCTGTTGATCTGATGGTCTTAATAAAAAAAAAATCATTAAAGATAACAAGGAACTTGCTATCTTCTTAGATCGTCTAGATCAAACTCCTAATGTCAAAGCAAAGATCAAGTTCCTTATGTCACAACTTAACACATATAATGTAATAACCATAATTTAAAGTGTTTTTTTTTAATGTACTCATGTGTTCAATTATGATACTTTGTTCTTTAACTTTTACATTATCTCACGAAAAAACATTATTTTTTTATAAAGTCATTTTGGAGCCTGTTCAGCCCAGTGTTGGTAGCAGTGGCACTACAAAGATTCTACAGAGTCATGATGTGAGCAATCATATCGCTTCTAGAGCACTATTTACTTCTCCATATTCCACACCTAATTTAAATAGGATCCATGACACACACCGCCCGACGTCTACACCTCGATCAGAGTCTAGGGATGGTGGCAGAGATGGGGATCATAGTGATGTGGTTGAGATGGTTGAATTTCCTGGAGCTAGACATGTGACAAGCATGGGGACCCTTCCGTGCACATTTTTGGTCAACGATAATGGACTTCCATTAAAATAATCAAGACTATCAAGTAGTTTTAATTCATATTTCAATCATTTAATGTTGTCCTCATACATAAATCATCTAGATTATTAATTTTAAATTAATGATCATATCTTCTTTTGTGTCAGAAATGACCTTTTTTATAGGCACCTAAAGAGAAAGACCTTGTTTATTTTTGGGGTAACCTTATGCATGAGGTGGAATTTCCAGAATTCCAACCTCATAAACGAACTTATGGATTATCTTGAAGGCCTTTTTGGAGTAGACACGTTCAATAAAAAAGTGGTCACCTCTGCAACGAGTGAATATTTAAAATATACACAGGATGTTTATAGATGAAGCTTGGCAGGAAATTCTAGGTATGAGCGTCCTCCATCAATTCCAGAGAGGGAGTGGAAGGTGATCATTGATGATGCAAAAGTTAAGATTTTGAAAAAATCAGGAGAACAAATAACTGGTACACCAAGGTAAATTACAATTTTTTGAATTCAATACTAGCTTTGTTTTTATTTAGATCTAAATAAAAGTGTGTTTATATATAACATACTTGAAAATTTTGATGATAGGTTGCCTGACACTTCGAGGGAAACCAAAGCAAGGATCGCCAAACATGGCCAACACAAGCTAGGTCAGATAGGCTACTCAAGGTTACAATCACAAATCATAAGTACCCAAACATCTTAAGAATATCATTTGTATCACCTTACAACTTTAAGGTAATTGCAGCCAAAAACATTAAAAAACCATAACCTTATGCAATGCAGGGCGACGACTTTCGAACTGAAACCATGGAGGAAGACCTCCAACTTGGTTACAATTACGGTTATAAAGCCATGGTTGATTGTAGAAAAAGAATGGGGAAGACCCCAAGATCCAATTTGTGGGATGAGGTAAATAAAAATCAGTCCACATTAACCTTTCATTACTTATAAAATACGTAAATGTTTGATATCATCCATAATTTAATGTCTTACCTTGTTTTAATCAGGAGAGCAACACTATCAACGAAACCATTAGTACTGGAAAACAAATCGTTGATAGTGCAATGAAACCAAAAGATCATGGTGCTCCCCAACAGCCCCATCCTAGTGAGGTGCAGCCCCAAGATGTTCCCGTGACTAAGGCCCATGATGGTGAAATATCTATATATTAATCATATACTTAATAATTTTGTACTTAAAAATTTTGATGTTTCAATGGCAGAGAATGTCATATTTGATCCTCCTTGACCTAAAAATTAGGTGAAAATACTGGAATCCATTCCAACGGTGCCGACTAGATGACCAGGTAAATAATTACATTGCAAAGTTTTTTTTTAATATTAATGAACTACTTCAATGCTATTTAAAAATTGGCCATATAAATTTAATATATATATATTTTTTAGGTGATGGCCCCTCACAGCAGCATCCATGCTGTGGGTACGAGACTAGATGTACTCGACGTGAAAGGACTGAAACAACATCAGCTGCCAAAGAGCACCCATTAAACAAAGACATGGATATGGATGAATTACTTAACACCTGGAAAGCACAAAAGAAGACTAAAAGAAATTCATGATGTCATGTAATAATTTTATAAGATAGTTAGATGTACATTATATAGTTGAACATGTAATGATGCATATAATGCATTAACATTATGGGTACTTTTTCATCTGATAATATACACAAACTATTTCTATGGCTTATATATATTTGTGAATGTAATTTTGTTATACACTTAATGATAATTTCAAATTCTCTTATAAGACTTGGTATGTATTGATTCAATACTCCTTGATTCAAGACATCAGAATGCAAGCAAGACCTGGTGCATTGTGCTTGGGATATGGAGTCTAGGCAACACATAGAACTTGAATATGCAATAGGAAACTTCCAAAATCTTGTGACATGATATATGCAACTTTGAAAGTCTTGTGACATGTGACATGTGGCAAGCATCTTTTTCCAAGCAATGTGAAAACTTTAAACTTGGTGCAACATGCAAAAAGAAATTTTTGGGAAGATGCAATAATATTTTTTAAGGATTAAACATGAGCGGTTGTAAATGGCCATGTCAATCATTTTATAATATTTTTTCAGAGCATTAAACTTCTTTTTATTGTGTCTCACATGACAAAGAAACACAATCACATTACCATTGTCAATTTATATGTGGAGGGTTATTCAAGGTTTCAAGACTTTCTTCATATTTTCCTACTTTAATCCTCTCATGGTCATGTTAATCCATTTAGAGGTCTATGATATAAACACTCATTTTTATAATGTTGACATAAATTCCAATCTTCACTTTGTCGATTATAGGGCACAATTTTGGCAACAATTTAATTTTTTTAGTTCCATGAAATTTATTGTGTTTCTTCAACAACATTAAGAATTAAACATGAGGGCCCCGAATGGGGTGACACGCGGCAGAATGGAATGCCACCCGGACTCGCACTAGCGCTGAATTTATAGTTGTTGGCCGACACCCTCCTCTTCACATTTATGTTGATGGTCATCCACAGCAGAGGGCAGGCGATGGAGGTACTCCTCCCTTGCGTGACAATTAACTCTCCACTCGCTCATGAATTCGTTGCTGATATGGATGGACGGAGGATTCGTAAGTTTGTTCACGGTTTTCATTTTGAGCCTGAGTTGTGGAGGAAAGCTCCTGGTGCAGAAACGACAGGATTACTTCTTTGTGGGTTCAACCAGGGATGGCTTGTCTGCACTCAGCATTCGTAGTTGTGCTCGGGTTGGTTCTCTCCTATCCCAGCTCTGCGTTTGATTGGCATCTACTTAATTATAATGGTCAGGAGATGAGGGAAACCATGAAGGGGTTCCGCCTGGAAGGCGCTCAAAGCACAGCGACGCCGGGAGGAGGAGCTTGAATGAGCCTTGGCTCGGGCCTCTTCCTTCCTCAGGAAGAAGGCTCGGGTTGAGAGGAGGGTAATGCTCAACACCATTGTTGAGAAAGATGTTGGTTGCAGTAGGATTGAAAAGGATACCGAGCAAGTGGATTTGTTTCCAGGCTGTGTGGTGGAAGAGGACCCGTCAATGGGGGACTGGATGTGTGACGTGATGCCAAAAGCCTTCGAGATGTTCAGCAAGCAGGAAGACAAGAGCACGTCAACTATGGATAACGACCCT
>JZKD02S2156365.1:15288-26324 GCA_000966675.3 Picea glauca
AAGACTCACTGCCACTAAGATTAATGATTCAAAGTTAAAAATGAGAGTAAATGGTTAATAATCTACACTAACTGATTCACCCCCCCCTCTCAGTTAGTTCATACCTGTAACAAAGCTTTGGACTTAGAATGATATTTCTAAATATTCCCAATAAATGGAATGGCCCTTCATTTTAAAGATTCCCACAAGATTTGTAATGTGGATAATATTTAAAGATTAATAAAACCAATTGTGATGAAAATCCATGAATGCATCTCATGATGAGATTAGCCAACCTTACAACTTATATGTTTAGTAAATATCACACACAAAAATATATTTGATATGTATATGTTATTTATTTTAATAACATATGATCCATATCAAATATATATTGTTACATATATATCTTTTGGTTGAGTCATTGAAGTTTTCCTATGCCAAACATTCATCAAAATATGTTCTTTTCACTTTGTTAAGAGATTCTACAACTAGAACTTGTCTTTATTGGACAAGACATCTTCTCTAGATGTCTTAGTATAACCATTAAAAACCCAATTTAATGGAAAATTATTCCTCCTAGGTTAATTCCCCCTTGAATGTGAAAATAAGACCTTCAGATAATTCTTTTAGCAAAAGGCATTCTCTATTCTAGCATACTTGAATTTTTGAATATAGATGAGCACCTATTGAGATGAATTGAGAGGCTAACTATAAATATATGAGGGTAACTCTTGATTGGATGTGACACTCCATATTTGTACTCTTGAAATCAAAACTACATGGTGCTTGATCACATGTAGAGCGACCTACCCATACCTTATTTACTTCAAAGAATTTCCCTTTGTGAAATGTTTTCAAGAATATAATGAACTTCATAGCCTATAATATTATTCCAATACATGCCCCCTATCTTCAAAAATAAAATTTTATTTTTTTTGCATAAAAATCAAATCTTATTTATTTTGACCAAATATATATATAGTTTTCGTCGCAATTTTGACACACAAGAGAAATCGTGCAACGAATTTTCTATATAAACAAAGAAATCCGTCGCCGCAATTTTGACACACACTATAAATCATGCGATGAATTTTCTATATAAACCATGAAAGTTGTCGTCGCAATTTCGACATACAATATAAATTATGAACTCAATTTGCTATATAAACCATTAAAGTTGTCGTCGCAATTGCGACGCATAATAGATATCCTGCGACGAATTTGCTATATAAACCACAAAAGTTATCTTCGCAATTTCGACTCACAATAGAAATACTGTGACAAATTTGCTATATAAACCATGGAATTTGTATAGTGATTTTTTCTCTATATACCATGTTGTCATCGCAATAGAAACAAACATTTTGATAATCGATTTGTCACAATGTTTTCACTTACTTTTCTTATATTGTCGAGTGTGTGACGATTTCCCTACTATGTTGCTCTTTCGTTGACTTCTTCACTTAGTCATATTGGTGACAATATTTATTTTTTTGTCGCAATTGGGACAAGTTACCTACAGTCTTCGCTCTTGTGATGTTAATTCAAGTTCGTCAAACTTTCCATGTCACATGAAACAACATTTGAGAGACTCAAGATTCGTAACAATATCCACAACATAACGTCACAAGAGCATCAAAATAGTTGTCGCAAAATGACCCAAATTTTCTAGTGGCATACCATACAAAGAAATGCTATGGTCTGCATTTTCATTGGCATTGGCATGGAAATGGAAATGGAAATGGTATGGTATGCATTGGTATGTTATGCATTGGCAATGGTATGGAAATGGAAATGGAAATGGTATGGTATGCATTGGCAATGGTATGTATTGGCAATGGAAATGGCATGCATTGGTATGGTATGTATTGAATGCATTGCATTGGTTTTCTATACATTTCATTGGTATGATATGCATTGTCAATGCATACCATACAAGGCAATGCCAAGGAAATGTGTACCATACCAATTCATACCATTTCTATTGCCATTGCTAATGCATAACATATCATACCATACCATTAAATACCATAGTATAGCATAGCATACCATACCATAGCATACCATACCATTGGAAATGGTATGGTAATGCATACCATACAAGGAAATGGAAAGGAAATGCATATCATTGCCATTTCCATTGCCATTTCCAAACTATACCATTCCATACCATACCATACCATTGTCAATGCATACGAGACAATGCATACAATGGTATGAATTGTCTGGACATTGTATGGTATGCATTGACAATGGTATGGTATGGTATTGGAAATGGTATGCATTGCATTAGTATGGTATGCATTGTCAATGCATACCATACAAGGCAATGGAAAATAAATGCATACCATTGTCATTGTCAATGCATAGCACAGCATACCATACCATTGCATACCATATCATAGTGTACCATAGCATACCATACCATACGATACCATCGTATAGAATACCATAGCATACGATACCATTGGAAATGGTATGGTAATGCATACCATACAAGGCAATGGCAAGGAAATGCATACCATTTCCATTTCCATTGCCAAACCATACCATACCATACCATTGCCAATGAATACCATACAATGCATACAATGGTATACATTTCCTTTCCATTGTATGGCATGCATTGGCAATGGTATGGTATGGTATGGTATGGTATGCATTGGCATTGTCAATGGCAATGGAAATGGTATGGTATGCATTGGTATGCCAATGCATACCATACCATACCATTTCCAATGCATTGGTATGGTACGAATTTCCTTTCCATTGCCTTGTATGGTATGCATTGGCAATGGTATGGTATGGTATGGTATGGTATGGTATGCATTGGCAATGGTATGAATTGCCTTTCCATTGTATGGTATGAATTGTCAATGGTATGGTATGGTATGGTATGCATTGGTATGCATTGGCATTGGCAATGGAAATGGAAATGGTATGGTATGCATTAGAAATGGTATGCTTTGTTATGGTATGCATTGTCAATGGAAATGGTATGGTATGGTATGGTATGGTATGAATTGACAATGGAAATGGAAATGGAAATGGAATTGGTATGGTATGGTATGGATTGCCAATGGTATGCATTGGCAATGAAAATGGCATTGGTATGGTATGGTATGAATTGGAAATGGAAATAGTATGCATTGGAATTGGCATTGGTATGGTATGGTATGGTATGCATTGGCATTGGCATTGGTATGCATTGGAAATGAGAATGGTATGCATTTCCTTGCCATTGTATGGTATGCATTGGCAATGGAAATGGTATGCATTGTCTTTCCATCGTATGGTATGCATTGGGAATGGTATGTTATGGTACCTCGTGCATTGGCATTGGAAATGGCAATGGAAATGGTATGGTAATCATTGGAAATGGTATGTTATGGTATGGTATTCCTTGCCTTGGTATGGTATGGTATGGTATGTCTTTTCTTTCCTTTCCGTGGTATGGTATGGTATGTCTTTCTATGCCATGCCTTGCCATGCCTTGCCTTGCCTTCACTTGCCATGTCTTGTATTTTCATACCATGCCTTTCCATCCCATGCCTTGCCATGCCATTCCATTCCATTCCTTTCCTTGCATTCACTTGGAATGGCTTTCCTTTTCCATGCTACGCCGTTCCATACCATGTGATTCTTTTCCATGCCATTCCTTGCCTTCACTTACCATGTCTTGTATTTCCATACCATTCTTTTCCATACCATTCCTTTCCATCCCATGCATTGCCATGTCATGCCATGTCATGCCATGCCATTCCATGCCTTGACTTTCCTTGCATTCACTTGGCATGCCTTACCTTTTCCATGCCATGCCTTTCTATACCATGCCATTATTTTCCATGCCATGTCTTGCCATACCTTTCCTTGCCTTCACTTGCCATGTCCTATCTTTCCATGTCATGACTTCACTTGTCATGTCTTTCCTTCACTTTCCATGCCTTGCCTTGCATTGACTTGCCATGTCATCAAAGGATTCATACGTAAAAATTACAATCAAATGATTCATTAAGCATGTAATTCTACAACTTGTTATCCCATATTTCTTATATAAAAATACTTGCATTAGAATTTCAATGTTTTGGTCAATGAGGCATAGTGCAATTTCTGAAAAGGGGGTTGATTTTCAAGAAAAATGTGTTGGGAATTTGTGAGTAGTGTAGTCATGTGGTACCTGGACAAATAGACTTGTGGGAGCTTATGGAACTCCATTATGTCACTCGGTTTGAATTTTATTCCCCCAAACCAAATTGGCCACATGTCCCTAAATGGCTTGAAGAGGCGAGTTGCAACTCATGATAAAACTCAAACCAAGACTTGGATGGGAGAACCATAAGATGAATTGGATCTAGAGCACCTAGTTTCAACTAGGGGTCCCTCTCATTCTGTCCACTGGAAAACTGTTTGTTGGAGTATCTCCGACACTAGGGTTTTGGTCAATGAGGAATAGTGCAATTTCTGAAGAGGAAATCAATTTTCAAGAACATTGTGTCAAGCATTTGTGGGTACTGTGTTCATGTGGGCCTTGGAAAAATAGACTTGTGGGAGTTTACGAAACTCCGTTATGCCACTCAGTTTGTATTTTATGCCCCCTGACCAAATTGGCCACATGTTCCTGAATGGCTTGAAGAGGCAAGTTGCAACTCGCAATAAAACTCAAACCAAGACTCAGATGGGAAAACCATCAATTGCATTGGATCTAGAGAACCAGGTTTTAATTAGGGGGTGCCTTCATTGTCATTCCATCCATCAAAAAATCCCTTTTTGGAGTATCTATGGCACTAGGGTTTTGGCTAATTAGGCATAGTGCAATTTCTGAAGAGAGGGTTGATTTTCAAGAACACAGTGCGTGGGCCTTAGCCAAATATACTTGTGGGGGCTTACAGAACACCATTATGCCATTTGGTTTGTATTTTATGCCCCCATATCAAATTGGCCACATGTCTTTGAATGACTTGAAGAGTCATGTTGTAACTCGCGATAAAACTGAAACTAAGACTTGGATGGGAGAACTATCAGTTGCATTGAATATGGAACACCAAGTTTCAACTAGGGAGCCCCCTCTGCTATCATTTTGTCCATCAGAAAACCATTTGTTGGAGTATCTCTGACACTAGGGTTTTGGTCAATCAGTCATAGTCCAATTTCTGAAGAGGAGATTGGTTTTCAAGAACACTCTGTTAAGCATTTGTGGGTAGTGTATTCGCGTGGGACTTAGAAAAATAGACTTGTGGGAGCTTAGAAAATTTTGTTATTCCACTCGGTTTGTATGTTATGCCCCCAGACCAAATTGGCCACATGTCCCTTAATTACATAGAGATTTGAGTTGTAACTCGCAATAAAACTCAAACCGAGACTTGAATGGGAGAACCTTCATTTGCATTAGATCCAGAAAATTGGTTTCAACTAGGGGGGCCCTCTGCTGTCATTTCATCCACTAAAAAACCATTTGTTGGAGTATCTTTGACACTAGGGTTTTTCTCAGTTCTTATTACATGTGTTTAGGCAAGGCATGTCATGGCAAGGTAAGTGAAGGAAAAACATGGAAAGTTATAAGGAAAGTGAAGGAAAGGCATGAAAATCAAAGTGATAAGGCAAGGTAAGTGAAGGAAAGGCACAGAAATTGAAGGAAGGAAAGGAAAGGAAAGTGAAGGCAAGGCAAGGCAAGTGAAGGAAAGGAATTACATGCTATGGAATGACATGGAATGGAATGGAAAATAAAAGACAAGTGAAGAGAAGGAAAGGCAAGTGAAGGCAAGGCATGAATAGAAAGGAAAGTGAAGGAAATGCATTGCATGCTATGGGATGGAATGGAATGGCATGGAAAAGGCAATAAAAGTGAAGGAAAGGCCTACAACATACATGCTAGCACCATGATTTCCATGGCTAAGGTTAGAGGTTTGCCAACAATTTTGTAAATTCATGCATTTTAGCACCCATATTGTTTTTATGACTGGAAACATCTAACATATCCAAGCGTCATTTTCAGAAGGAATCTTTAATTTATTTATCCCTTTTCCATTTGAAACTACGCACTGCAAAATTCATTGTGCACTACAAAATTCACTGTGCACTGCGCAAAGGATGTTGTCGCACATAGGATGTTGTCGCACAAAGAAGGTTGCCATGCATAGGATGTTGTCATGCAGTGTATTTCATCATGCAATGGGTTGTCGTGCATAGGATGTTGTCGCGCAGTGGATTTTCCTATGCACAGGCTACAGGTCGCACTGTGCAAATTATCGGTTTAGTGATCAACTTCAAGATCAATTTCTGACCAACTAGAGAGGAATTTTGAAATTACCCGAGAGGTTTTTGTCGAGGACAATCCAAATAATAAAAACCTCTCATATTTTCAAAATGTGTCATGGATGGGGATATTCGAAGGAATCTTTGAGCCATATGTTTGAGTTTTCATGATTTCATGTCCGAGAAATGTTTTTTCTACACATATTCCAGCCATTTGGAGATGAATATCAAGAAACTAAGAGAGGTTTTTATTTATAACAAGATTAAGTACAAAAACCTCTCTCAGTTTCTAAAAATAGTTTTTTATCAATGAGATAAGATGTCATCTTTAATGCTTATTTTCCCATTTTGCTGAGCAAAACCACTGCGTTTTTTGTTGTAGGTTACTGTTGCATAGTAGACTTTTTGTGAAGGGGTGACATAGTGTCCAACAGTGCACATGATGACTAATCAGAACCATATGGTTTAATTTTGATCATGATCAATGGTTGTAAATAATATTTCAAATATGATTATGATTTGGCAAAGTCAAGTTTTCTGTTTTTAGTGAATCCGTTGAAGTTATTGTTCTCTTTCAAAGAAAATGGATCCATGATTCTAGGAGGGAGGAGTTTGACCCAAGCATCCAAGGGTGACATTAGTTTTATATATATGGGGATCATTTCCATGTAAAATGGGTTGGTTGGAAAAATTGGTAGACAACAACTATTTTATGTAATCTGAGTTTTTTGACTGAAATTTAATGCAAAGGTCATGTGACTTGATGAAAAGATTCTAGTTGTAACAATTGGATGTATTGTGCTTCTTTCTTTACGTATGTGCTTCCTTTTATCTTTATTTCATATCCTTTTTTGTCTATTTCAGAACGAATTTTCAAACCTGTGGATTCGTTGTACATCGCCCCTTGTTCACACCACTTAGACAAAATGTTTTCCTCTAAAGCTAACTTTGTATTCACTCGCAGTAGCGATCCTGAGTCACTTCCTATTTTTTCTCCCGCCACATTACATTTTACACTGAAGACTGTTGCTTGCCTAGATTTATCCTCTCAAGTCTGGTCGCTAATTTATTTATCTCTGTCATTTCCTCAAATCGACTCCATAACCCAAGTGTTACCTTCTTGCGCCAATATAACCAAAACCCATTTTATCAAAGGTGTTAAATCTAGACACTACTCTCAAAGCCATATCCTACGCAAAGACCGCGCCTTCCAAGAGAGACCTCTCTAGATCCAAAAGGCTAGTTTCGATTCTCAAAGTTGGTTGAAAAAGTTACCTTTGTCATCTATTTAACAACTGAACAGATTTACAGAGTGATAACATTCTGACGCCGTTGTCGGGGACGGAATTGAATGAAAATTTCCCTGGGAAGAACGACATTGTTGCAGTTCTAAGGTCTAAGAGCAACAGACACTTAGGCACATATTGGTTGTATTTCTGCTCTAGTGACTCCACACATTAGAAAATCATTTGGAGGTGATTCCACTAGCAGAAGAATCTAGAGATAAAGTTTTCATGGTGACTCTAATCAAGCCTCAAATGCAATACAAAGACTCCACTGGAAAATGAGACCCATTGAAAGAGATATGGAAGAGAAGTATGGAAAAATCAGGTACTCGATCTTGAGTTTAGTCCAAGAAGTATTTTTCTATTTTATCAATATCTTCTTGTCCTTTCCTGAGTTTTTCAAAAGAATATTTCTTCACTTACTTCATTCAAATGAATCCTAAATATATACCCTTGTATATCCTTCATTGCAAACTGTAGGTATACCTCCTTCTTCTTGTACAACCGATATTCACCAAGCTCCTTCCTCTGAGCCATATGATATTCATGATCATTCTTGTGAGCTTAATGAAACCAAATTTGAGCTTGTACCTTCTGTTCTTAATCCTACACCCTCCAAGATTCAAGAAAGATGTAGTCCTCTTAAAATTCCTTCCATCCTTCATGACTTTCCTCTGAAACATTATAAATATCTTCCTAGGTTCGATGGAGAGCTTGATGGACAATCAACTGAAAAATATATTCAGGTCTTTGAGCATTTCATAATCCTTTTTGAGATCGAAAATGATGATGTGTCTATGAGGGCCTTTTCTCAGTCCTTGCAAAGATATGCCAAAGCATGGTTCAAACATTTGCAGCCTCAGTCAATTAGCTCATGGGATGAATTGAGGGAATCCTTCCATAGATTTTGGGGTGAGAGAAAGTCGTGGAATCTACTCCTTTCAGAGTTTTATGCCATGAGAAGAATGAAAGATGAAACCATCTCAAATTTCAGTAGGAGGTTTGCTAGTATTTATTATAAACTTCCTAAATAAGTCCAACCTCCTGAAGTCGCTTCCATGCTCCATTATGTAAGATCCTTTCAATTAGACTTATCTATTCTTTTGATGGAGAGGAAGTCTATGTCTTTGCATTAGATGTTCAGCAATGATCAGGAAGTTGAAGACAATATTCAAGCATGTAAGGAGCTGCAAAATCAGATTTTGGATGAGAAATTGAAAGCCGAGGAACCAGAGACCGTGCATAATATGCAGGAGGTTGATCATGTCATAATTTTTCTTGAAGGATGTCATGAGGATGTGTTTGCAAAGAATGATGATCATCTTTAAGAACAAGATACTCTCTCGAATTTCTTTGATACTAATTTAGTTTCTGATCCATCTCATGATAAGCACGAGGTTGATTGTTTTATGTATTCATTTGTAGACAGTCAAGAAAATGAATTTGCAAATCAGCTTGTTGAAGAGCATGTTGATGTCCCAAGATTTTTCTTGTTGGATGACATTGCAAATATTGTTGATTTTCTTATATATGATGAATAGGATGATGACCATGGTGTTGACTTCCTAGAACAACCAACTGCATTTTCTCTATCAGAAAATGTTCCTTTTCAGCAATGTAATGAGGGAAATCAACCTACATATCACAGTTGCAAAGAAGAAAGTATTGAATCAGCTGAAGGAAATTCTTTACCTTTATTATTTTCTTCATTTAAATTGTTGAAAGAAAATTTTGCAATCATCACTAAAGTAAAGAAATGTGTGCTGATGCAAAATCACACTGATTCATGGGAAACAATTGACAACAAATTGCATAAATCTTCTCATGTGTTTAATGACCCTGTTTCTTGTTATATGGAAGGTTTAATCAGTTCAAAATTATAGTCATTACTCGAAGATGAATTTGAAAATGAGTGTGTTCAGAAATCCAAAGAAATTGAAAAATGTGCATATGACAACAATGAAGAAAATGAAGAAAGTTTTGAATTAGATGAAGGAACTTTGCCATTGTGTTTTTCATCTTTCAAATTGTTGAACAAAAATGTTTATAATGTTTCAAATCAGAAATCCTACAAGCATGATGTTGAATATGAAGAAAGCAGTGGACTTGAAAATGAAAACCGTCTTCCATTATGTTTTTCTTCCTTTGAATTGTTGAAAGTAAATCATGAGATAACAGAGAAAGCAGTGAAGTCTGATTTCCTTCATAGTGACATTGTTTTACATGAGAAAATTGTTATCAGTGAAGAGGAACAACAACCTTCTCATACCTTTAATGACCCTGTTGTTGATTATATGGAAGGGTATTTCAGTTCAGATTTGCAGCCTGTGATCAACTATCAACTTGGAAATAAATATGATGGTCAATCAATGTCAGTGTTCGATATAGATTGTTTTCCAATAGGGGTTTCATTTCATCCAACACTGTTTTCTTATTTAGAAGATTGTTATTTCCAACAGTCTTAGCATATTTTCCATCCTTTTTGTGGTAATCAATAGGTTGGATAACATGAAAACAAGGATGTAGTTGAAGGGGTGAAACATGATTTTTGTTTTATGCACGTTCTGGAGGATCCATTTGCAGTTTTGTTAGAGGCGGAAAACAGTCTCAATGTTTTTGATTTTTTGAGATTTGAATTTATAGATAAATTTTTGAACAAATTAACAGTAAACAGGCTTTGGAACAAGCATGTGCAAAGAAAGCAAAAAGTGGATAAAGTGCTTGCATGGTTGCATTGACATTTTGATTTCACTTGATTGACATATTTTTCAGAAGTTAGGGTAGGTAGGAGTACAAATAAGCTCGGTACTATGAGCATTTCTTTTAGCAATCTGCAGTTTTCATCTTCAGCTTAGTTTCAGATTTTTAGTTTGGAGCATATATAGTTTTGGGTTTTCAATTGATGCAAGTTACAAATTACAGTTGGAAAGTTGAGTTTGGGATAAACCCAATGGATTGGCTTATGGTCTACTATTGTTTTCTACCTCACAGGGAGGAAAGTATCCCCGTTGGAGCCAACTGTTAGCACCATGATTTTCATGGGTAAGGTTAGAGGTTTGCCAAAAAAATTGTAAATTCATGCATGTTAGCACCCATATTTTTTTTATGACTGGAAGCATCTAACATATACAAGGGTCATTTTAAAAAAGAAGCTTTAATTTATATATCTCTTTTCCATTTGAAACTGCACACTGCAAAATTCACTGCACACTGTTAGAAAAACAGGACCGTGGAGCAATAAAATAAAACAAATGCAGAAACAAAAACACAGAAGACACACAATACAAGAGAGACACAGATTTATGTGATTCACCCAGTGTGGGCTACGTCCACCAGAGAAATTGCCAGGTCCTTCCTTTATTATTATCCGGCAAATGAAGGGATGCAACCTACAGCAAAAACCGCTGTAACTTCCTCTTCTTTCTCTCACAGTCTCCTCTCTCAGAATACAATATTCACTCTCATACATAGCCGCAATACATTTCCCTCATAAAAGAGGGTTGCCTTCTAGGGAAA